>PVIW01001916.1:0-254464 GCA_004026585.1 Noctilio leporinus | reverse complement strand
GTTTATTGGGGGTGGACTTGATTATTAAAATGATGCAGGATTCAGGGGTACATTCTATAATACATCCATGTGTGTGTCCATCATGCAAAGTTGTGTCCTTCCATTAGCTTTTGTCCTCCCTTTACACTCTTCTACCTGTCCACACCCCTTTTCCCTCTGAAAATCATGTTTTCTGTGTCTGGAATTTTTTTCTGCCTAACGTTTTATGTACATTCAAAACCAAATGATGAAAAAAAAAATTAAAAAAAAATAAAAAATAAAAAATGCAGCAAGGCCAGATGACAAACTCTGCACTTGTGTAGAAAAACCAACAACTCAGGATGAGGATCTGGAGAACCTTGCTTAGACCCAGACTGAAGGTTTCAATTGGCTTATGGTTGGGAAGGCAAATGGGGTTCTGGCCAAACAGAGGAATTGTTGGGGCAGGGAAATGACAAATTCACTGGGTCCCCTGTGGGGCAGTCTCCTGGGTGCCTGATGGAGCCCAGGGTCCCATATTTGGAAGGGTTGTAGAGAACTGGAGTCTTCCCCAAGTTACCACACTGCCATGGAAGGGACAGCTGGAGGGGCAGGAGATCTTTGGCCTGGAAAAAAAAAGACAATTCTGAGGAAGCAACAGAAAAAGCGCCTGTAAGCACTTAAAAGAGAACTCTGAGTGGAAGAGAGGGCAGCCTGGACCCATGGGACCACACGCAGCCCCAGCCCAGTGACACCTCCACCTCACTGGGGTCTCGCCCACGCTCCAGGCACACTGGGCAACATGGCAGCTGCCAAGTCCTTACACAGCCCCAGCCCCAGCCCCCATCCTGGGCCTGGTGGGTGTGAGGGTACCGGCTGGGTGTAGAGCTGGGAAGCCCTGAGCTCCAGCCCTGTCTTTGCACCAGGCACCCTCTCCTGCATGCAGCATGCTGAAACCAAACCCCAGCTTCTCCCAGCCTGAGTTCCTTGCGGGTAAACCTGGGATGCTCCTCCCTGCCTTGGCGGGGTTGTATTGAGCATCCACTCACACATTTAGCAAAGGCCAGTTCTGAGCACCACGCACTATCCCAGTGCGGACCATCACCGCCCCCAGCACCGCTCCAGGAAATTAAACAAGCACCCCGGGAAAACCCTGGGGAAAACAGGAAACATTCCGGGAAAGAGAGATGCAAGTGCTAAGACCCCAAAGAGTCCATGCAATAGTAAGAATCCATTTTAGTCCAAGCGGATTTCCTGAGGGGAGGAGGACTGAAAGGAAATAAAGTCAGAGAGTTAAAGCAGAGCCAGGTGGCCCTTCTAAATATATTTTCAACTCCTTCATTTGCTATCTACCTCTGTCTCTCCAAATATATTTGCACAAGCTATTTCCTGACTTTTTGCATTTTAAGGCCTATCATTTCCTCACAATGGAAAGACATACATTCTTTCACCACCCAAAACCCTCCTAACGGACTCTCCCCATAAGGTTTTTGCTGAAATCATGGCTCTTCTTTCTTTTTAATTCCGTGATGGAGAAAAACTCCACTTCAAATTCAAACATAAATTAGTAAACAAACAAAAAAGCAAGCGCCCAGGAGAGGCTGGGCACTTAGTATGTATTAAATTAACGCAGCAGGTGGCTTCCACCGCCCTTTCTCTGCGCATCTCTGATGCTGGGCCCAAACAGAGGGCCAAGGGGACTGTCACGCCCTCTCAACGGCTGGGTGGCGTGTTACTAGCTCCGACAACACCTGATCCATATCTACAGTAACACGGTTTCCTTCAGTCAGCAGATCTCATGTTCATAAGTACGCTGGTGCTGCCAATTCAGCACTCTGCCTGGTGTGGGTGCACGCGAGGACAGCCACCGCTGGCCCACAGGGAAACGTGCCTCCCAGCACCTTCCACTGCATGGACCAGGGTCAGCGTGAGCAAGGTGCACGTGAGACCATGCGAGGGGCACAAGGCAGCTAAGCATGCCAGCCCTGGAACCGTGACCCTGGCTCTGTGATGTAGAGCTGTGTGACTTTGGCCAAGCACTTCCGCTTTTCTGCGCCTGTTTCCTTACCAGGATAACAGGGGGATTTACTCTGAAAAGGGTTGTGGCTCTGCAGTCAGGCAGCCTAGGTATAGACCCCACCTCTACCACCTATTTACTGTGTGACCTTTACAAGTGTCCCAGACTCTCTGTGGCTGTTTCTTTGTGTGGGAAATAGGAGCAATAACAATAGCACCTGCTTCTCAGGATTGTTGTGAGAATGACACGGGTTTGTACATGTGCAGCCTTGCTTTAGTTGGGTTCCTCCAGGACGACTCTGAGACAAAGATTTAAATGCTAATAGCCTGTTCACATATGATCCCAGGGAGCACCTCCCAGTGAGAATGAGGCAGGACAGGGAAGAAACCAGAAAGGGGTGTGTGAATGACCAGGTTACCTCAGTAGACGTGTGGGGCTCGGTCTTGCTGGGTGCTGTGGGGAACTACAGAGAACCCCCTCAGTACCCTTCCACCGGAAGGCAACGGGGCTGGGTGTTTGCAGTAGAAAGCAAAAAAATGCAAGAGAACAGTTCCAACACCAACTGCCACACCAGACCTTCCTGAATAATCCAGGGGGCTTCCTGGGACCCGGCACACCATTCATAATGACAATAACCAGCAGCTGAGATGGGTGGGAGAAGAGGGTTCTGGGCCAGAGTTCACTTGATACCTATGTTGATGACGCATCTCCACATATGACTCGAGCGGAGGGATACTCAAAGGGTCCCTGATTGTAAAATACCTCCTCTCACACCACCTGGCAGGGACCTGAGATTACCCTCTGAAGTATTATCAGCAGGGCTGGGATATGATCCAATGGCCATCTGAGAGCCCCACTCCAGGACAAGAGTTAAGGAAGCAGTGAGCTAGGAGGACCTGATGCAGGGCAGAGGCAGGGAGTGGGGTGATATGCAGAGCACACGCTGGACGTAGCTCTCAGCTGGCCTTTTGGGTCTCCAGGAAGGTGCAGGAATTTAAGGAACTGAGAGTTGCGGGCTGGAAGAACTGGGCAAAAATGGGTGGAGCTGCTTCTGCAGTGTGGAACTGCACTGCTGGGCAGGGACAGAGGCAAATCCTCCCTGCAGGGCCTTCCTTGGCCCAAAATCATGAGAAACTGAGTTAGGGACTAGTATACAATAATAACACCAATGGCACACGGAGGGATGTTGGAGAAGCCATGCCATCACCTTACCTTTGGGGAGGTGATTTCAACAGGCTGAATTCATCAAGATGCCTTGTGGATGCTATGTGACACCAGCCAAGGGGTAAGAGGTGTTCACGAATTCTCAATCCACTTGTGCATCCTCCAGGAACTTTTGGCTGAAACCTCACCTCCTCCTTGATCAGCGGTCAAGACAGGCTGCGCTCCATCTGACACTGCAGACTGACTCCGCAAGTGGTAGCTGTGCTCAGCCCTGAGGCCCCAGGTGCCTGGCCCAGCCTTCCTCCTCCGGCCCCTGGGCATCCTGCCATAACTTCCCAGGCCCTCTCACAACCCCTGGGCTGGAGAACACAAGGTTTCTAAAAGAAGCCCCTAGGACAGTGGTACAGGAGTCCTGGGATTCCCAGAGGACCATTTCCAGGAAGTTCTAAGAATAACACTGGATACAGTTGGGCAACTTCCAAGATGTTCTTCCTGAGACTCATGCTGTGCATGCCTCAAAACCCTTCCTGGGTCTCAGGCAAAGGAGGGGAGGAGGCAGGTTCACACGCAGGGGCAAAGATCACTGTTTTGGCTGAAAGGACGCACAGGGTCCACCCAACCTGTTTCTGGAACAGAGCAAAAGGGGCGGCAGACAGGGCCTGCAGCATGGCTGAGGGCCCAGATGTGCCAGGAACAACGGTGGTGCATCTTACCAGTACCTCTGCTTCACACCGCAAATGTTGAAAATGTTGTAAAGGGGGAGCCATATAGTTGATGCTTAAGCACAGGGTGGGAGAAGAGAACGCGAGAAGGCGCACATTTAACACGTGACTCAAGACAAGCGCTTTCCCCCCTGCGGGATCTGCCCAGGTAACGTTCACTCTAGCAGTCAGGAGGGAGGGTCACGTAGCTCCACTGAACCCGGGCAGAATCACACATGAAAAAAACCGGCCCAACCGAGGTTGAGGCCCCTAACCAACTGCGCGGGAGCGAGTCAGAGGCCACGTTTTCATCCAGCCTTGCCCTGGATCTTTTTTTCCAATTCTCTTCCCCTCCAGAAAATGGGTCTCCCGTCGCTTCTCTGCGGGCACACTCTCTCCTTCCCAAGAGACTGTTTGCGGGGAAAGCGAAACGCAGACCGCAGGGAAAGGTCAACGGCAGGTGATTGTGTCGCAAGGCTTTGCGCACGCGTCCAGGGAGCCCCTCGCCGGCCGTCAGCCCCGCCTCTCCTCCCAAAACTAACATGGCGGCCCTGGCAACCGCCTCGCCTGCCCGGCACAAACATGGCGTCAGCTTACGTCATCAGACGGCGCCCGTGGGCCCAGGGCCTGCACGTGCGCTCCGGCTTGGGATACTCCGGCTGGGCCATGGATACACCGCCGAGGCGCAGCCGGCGGCTGGAAGACGCAAAGCCTGAGTCTCCCGAGAGCCCCACCGCAGCTTTGCAGGCGGAGCTCGAGTCGACGCCAGAAGAAACGGGGCAGCCCGGGTCCCCTCGGCGTGTGAAGCAGCCCGGCGCGGAGTCCCCCCGAAGTCAGTCGGAGACGTGCCCAGGATCACCCAGCCTACGGCCGGGGATCGGCCTGGGGTCTCCCCGAAGGGATCTGGGCCCAAGATCCCCCCAGGGTCAGCAAGGTACGGGCCCCGAGTCTCCCCGAAGACAACCCGAGTGGACTCCTGAATCCCCCCGGCGCCAGCCGGAGCCACGTGGGGAGTCCCCGAAGTTCTGCCAGCGCCAAGAAGACCCGGCCGCGGAACGGGGCCACAGTGAGGAGGAGCTGGCCCGGGGGGCCCTCCGACAGCTGCCGCAGCCGCGCCCAGGGTCCGCAGAGCCTGCGCCGGGCCAGCGCGCGCCCGGTCCAGAGCCCTCGCCGCCTCTGCAGGAGCTGGCGCCCCTGTCCCCTGACTCCACCCGGGGTCAGCGCGAGCCGAGCCCGCCACCCCCAGCCGGGGAGTCGGGAAGAGACGGCCAGGGGCCGAAGAAGCGAAAAGGATCTGCAGCCGAGGCCCCAGCTCCCAAGAAGCTGAAGGAGGAGCTGGAGGTTCCTGTAATTCCCAAGGGAAAGCCCAAGTCCGGGCGGGTGTGGAAGGACCGCTCCAAGAAGAGGTGAGTTGGGGGGAGGGGCACGCAGCAGGGCAGGATGGGGTTCCCGATGGTATTGGGGCATCGGTGCATCCTGGAGACAGCCCCTGAGTTGGGGAGAACTCACCCAAATGTGGTAAAATGACCCGAGACCCCGGGGAGGGTGACAGCATGGTTATTTTTATGCTGCCTCCCTGAGGGTCCCCTTGAAACTCCTCTAGCACCTCAGTTGTGTTTTCATTCAGAAGGCGTTTTTCCTCCTCCGCCCTTTCTGGTGAGGAGGGCAGAAAGAAATAAACCAGCCATTACTTGATAAAATGCAGTGACGTCTGGCTTCGCCCAGTATTATTTGTTCCAGTTATTTATCTTTGTAATAAAAATTTATTAACGCTAAGTATGTAGGACAGTGCCAGCCGCGTTAGTAAGCATTGGCCAGGGACCAACATGCATCATGGCATTTAATCTGCACATCCACCCTGTGAAGCAGCAGGTTTACCTGCATTTTACGTAGGAGGATAATCTTCCCGCTGCGTATGAGGAAACCCAAGTGCTGCAAAGAAACCAGGGTTGAACAGCCCATAGGAGGTCCAGGGTGAAAGCAGAGACACTAGTAAGGGGGCTGTTGTGGTGGAATCAAAACACCCTCAGAAGCTGGAGGCAGGTCTTGTGGATCAGGGCCAAAAGGTCATTGAATTGACGTTTGGGGTCTTGGAAGAAGCAGCTTGGTGTCGGGGGGGTGGACATAAGTGTTGAGATAGTCAAGACAGGACCAGCTCTAGGAGGTGTCCCAGCAAAGGGGGACATGGAGGGAGGCGGTCACAGCTGGGAAGGCCTGGCTGCAGCCCCTCCTTTTGTGCTCATGCCAAATGCCAGCTTTTGCACAGTGCTCCTTGGACGTGCCGTCCCTTCTCTGAAGGGTGGTATTTATTGAGCACCTACTGTGTGCACAACACTCTGCTAAGTACTTCTCCAGCTGTGCCTTGGTCAATCCATCGCTTAAGGATGGGAATGATTCCTCCATTTAACATGTGAAGGTGCTAAGACTCAGAGGCTACCTTGCCCAGCCTCACACAGGTAGTGAGTGGTGGATTCAGGCCTTGGAGGCAAGGCCTGTCTTCCTTCAATCCCCAGGTAAAACCAATGCTCTGGACCCTCACTGCCCCAGTGCCTTAGCCACTGCCACATGTGGCTGTTGAAAATTAAATTGTTTAAAATGAAAGCAAGTTAACAATTTAGTTCCTTGGTCACACCAAGCACAATTCAAGTGCTCAACAGCCAGTGTGACTCCTGAAGTCCTTACGGGACATCAGAAATATAGAGCATTTCTACCATTACAGAAAGCTCTGCTTGGCAGTGCTGCTCTAGAAAGATGCATCCTTGCATCCTGTGGCTCTTTGTGTCCCAGCTGCTTGGTCCTTTCTGATTGCTCAGACCCCATGTAGAGTAGGGAGGGGAAAGCAGCAGCTAGGAGCATGCTGGGGCAGAGTCGGGCACAGTGAGGGGAGCGGGACAGATCAGCCTGAAGATGGGCAGGTGTGGCGCCAGGGTACAGGCTGTATGCGCCACTCTCCCGAGAAGCAAGAAGGGGAGCAGGTGGCCCAGGGGCGCTGGACTGACCCCCATGGACAGTGGTCAGGGGCTGGGGCAGGACCCCTGACCTGCTATGACAGTTTAGGGCTCCACGTAGGGTCATGGATGAACAGAAGCTCTTTTGGAAGTTAAGACTTTGGTTGGGAAGGCAAAAAGGCCACTGTGAGAGGATCGGTGAAGGAGGAAAGGCCTGTGGGGTGTCCAGATGGGCTTCCCGGAGTTCAAGGAGAAAGACCTCCAGCGGAGGGGAGAGCACCATTTAATGAACCCCACATTCTCATCGCTGGTTTCTATAGTCCTCAAACTCTTACTTCCCTGGCTTTACTCCTTGACATCTTTTATTCTTCTCTTTCCCTGGGCTGTTTCACAGCACAGACCTAGATATGTCATCGCACCCTGACATCCTTGCCGTGTGCCTTCTTACAGAGATAATATCCCTCCTCCTGTGACTATGTCACTGTCACACTTTAGAAAATTAAGACTTCCTCTGATAATTTCCAGTGCCCACTCCATGTTCACACTTCCCTGCTGGAGAGAGAGATGCTCAGCCATTACAGAGAACTGTGTCTGTTCATGCCACCCCGGTAGGGAGGGAGCCCCTGTGCAGAGTATTCATGCTCTGGCTGATGGCACAGGGACAGAGGGCTCGGTGGCAAAGCCCGAGTGGCCTGCACTCTGGTCACGAACAAGGATTTGGGAATAGGGTGGCCTTGGGCAGTTATTTAACCTCTGAACCTTGCTTTGCTCCTCTGTAAAATGGAGAGAACAAGAGGCCCCATCTCAGAAGCACATAACCAGGGCTTAAGAAATGGCAGCCGGTGTGATGAGAGTCTCCTGAGGGTCACCTGCCCAGCTCACAGGCGGGAGGGGAGGGGATTCTGGCTGGGTTCGGGGGAAGAGCCCAGAGCTGTGAGAAGGCACAAGCACCCCCCCTCCCCCACCAGGTTCTCCCAGATGGTTCAGGACAAGCCCCTGCGCACATCCTGGCAGCAGAAGATGAAGGAACGGCAGGAGAGGAAGCTGGCCAAGGACTTCGCCCGGCACCTGGAGGAGGAGAAGGAAAGGCGCCGGCAGGTGAGGGGCTGGCCAGCCAGACTGAAGCTGAGCTCTGCTGTGATAGGCACAGGTTTCCCTGGGGGGGGCCGGCTTGGCCTTTCCAGAGCGTCAGGGCGCCTGCAAGGCAGGGAGCCTGGCCAGAAGCAGGAGCACAATCTGGGACCGCAGTGGGGAGGAATATCCAGATTAGCCTGCAGCTCTACACTCACGGAGCGGGTGGAGACCCAGGAAGAAGCCCCCAGTGGCCCCCTGGTGAGAGGAACATTCGGTGGGGGGGTCAGAGGTCTCTGCTCAGGTGGGAAATGCTTGCAGGTCGAAAAGCTGGTATTTTTGCTGTCATTCTCCCAAGAGGTGGCTGCCACGAATCAGCAGAGTAGCCTGGTCTTTCCTCCAGTTTTCTCCCTCAGACTCATCCCAGGGCCAACAATGCCCCGTTAGAAGCTGGTGCCCAACCTCTCCGGTCTGCAGGGAGCCCTGGCAGGCCGCACAGAGAGAAAAGTGAGGGTTGGCACCAGCCAGTGGCTGCTCCACCGGGACGGGGTTGTCAGTGGAGCCACACTGTCCTGGTGATCCCAGGGGCACGGGAGGAGGAAAATGTCCCAGCCTGTGGTCCCAGCCTGGCCACTGAGGGGAGGGAGTGGGCCAGTCGCTCAGTCACCTGTCCCTGCTCGAGGTCCGCTGGAAGGTGCAGCCACTGCCGTCTGCTCGGGCCCTGTCTCACTCCCTGTGCAGCCTCAGCTCCCTCTTGGGCAAGGCAGCCTTCTTGCTGTCGCCTTCAGAGGGTCACCTCCCCTGCCCCTCCCTGCTCAGTTACCAAAGCCAAGAGAGGCCCCTGATCGTGTGGCAGCTTCGAAGCCCACATTCCACCCTGGCCCACCAGGGACAGCCATCAGCCAAGTGAAAAGTGTCACGGGGCTTCCCAGTCCCAAGACTGTCGCCCTCTGGGTTCAGCTTCTGTGTTCCTCGAGGACTGGGTGGGTTCCAGACCACTACGTGGGTTCATTCATTTATTCCTCCAAACACGCTTATGTGATCATTCCTATTTTAAAGAGGGGAGCAGTTGAAACACAGATTAAACAATTGGCCAAGGTCACCCATTTAGGAAGTAGCAGAGGTCGAACTAGGGCCTCTCTGCCGCCTCCACCTTCCCAGCCCCGCACCTGGGCACACGGGCATCAGGGGCAGAGCGTGGGAATGAGGGGAACAGCCCACCATTTCTCCCTGACAGTTGATGGGGGAGAGGTTCCCGGGCCCACTGCCTGCACATACCTGAGTTTCCGAGGGGGAAGCCACCTGCGTCTTAACTCCCCTCAAGTGGGGTCAGGACCTTCCCACCACGGTGGGCCTCTGGCCCTGTGGTCACAGGGATTGCCCGTCCCTGACCGCCCACCCTCACACCACCAGGACCCAGGATAAGAACCCTCCTGGGAATCCTGCCTGCTCTCACTCCTCTGGGGCCTGAGAGACCAGAGCTGCCTCAGCTGCCAGACCCAAGCCCCTTCCCCTGTGCCTTCCAGGAGAAGAAACAGCGACGAGCGGAAAACCTGAAACGCCGCCTGGAGAACGAGCGCAAGGCTGAGATAGTCCAAGTGGTGAGCGTTGCCCTGCCCCAGGGGTCTGGGTGTTGTTTTCCAGGGGCCCCTGCACCCCTGCCTCCGTCCCCCGCTCCCCCGCTGAGATCCCAGGCCTGCCTTTCCCTGGGGAGCAGGGTGGAACCTCCAGCCACATTAACGCCCTCCCCGCACCCACTCCCAGATCCGAAACCCTGCCAAGCTCAAGCGGGCCAAGAAGAAGCAGCTGCGCTCCATTGAGAAGCGGGACACCCTGGCCCTGCTGCAGAAGCAGCCGCCCCAGCGGCCAGTGGCCAAGGTCTGAGCTCAGGGTAGCCTGGAGGCGTCCTGTCGCCAACCACCCACCACATCAGACGTGGCACCTCTCAAGCCTCTGGTCGCACGCCTCTGCTGGACCCGGCACTCCCAACTCCGGCTTGAAAATGGTCCCCACTCCGGGTGGGGCTCTGAGCCTTTGTGGGTTCTCAGGCAGATCTTCGAGAAACAGGCCCAGAGGGACCCTGGGACCTGGCAGAGATTCGAGGCTGGGGTGGGAGGGGCTCTCTCCTCCCCTCCTCCCCCAAGTGCCTTCAAACCAAGGATTCAAACCAAGGAGAGTAAATTCTTGGGGTTCCTCAGGGAGCTAGCTAGTGACTGGAGGGTGACTCCCCGAGGTGGGTACATTCTGTCTCAAGGCCCTGAGTCCATCCAGGCCAGGAGGCTGGCTGTCAGGAACCTAGTTCCCCCATACCTTCCCACAGGCTGATTTGGGTGCCTCTGCACCCACTGAACCCAGCTCCCCACTTTCCAACACTGAAGGGTAGAAGTGGGCAGTGGCAGAGGGCAGCAGCGTTCCTCTCAAGCCCCTTTCTCCTGTACCAGCCTCTACAGAAGCGCCGAAATCTGATTCCTGCCCATCCGTCTACAACAAAACCATTTATTGAACACCTGCTGGGTACAGGCACAAGTCTCTGCCCTTGAGGAGCTTTCATTCTTACAGAGAAAACATAATCAGTAAAAATACATTGCGTGTCAGATGGCGAAAATGCTCTGAGTAAAGCCAGGAGGGGTGGGAGGGACCTGAGCGAGGCGCTGCTGTGGGACATTTTCTCTGCCACCTGCACACCCGCCATTCAGCTCGCTGGGCCTGGTGCCGGGAGTGACCAGCAAGGTGGCTGCCCAGCCTGGGCGCAGTCAAGGAGCACTGGACCAGGGTTCCGAGAGAGTTCCTCATCCTGGTTCTTGCACAACTTGCATTCACCAAACATTTCCTGGCGTGAGCTCTGTGCCACGCCTGCGATGAGCTAAACACAGCTGCCTCAAGGCCGTAGCAGGCCTGGTGCATTGGACGTGCTATGACAGACGCACAAGTAACCCCTCACATCTACAAGTGGAAGTGAGCTCCCCGGCCCCCGAGTGGCCGGGAGGTGGGTGCTGCAAAGATCTTGGGATGACCGGTTTTGCCCACATGGTATACCATGGAACACAGGCACCCAGAGGTGCCACGTTAGCTAGGGAACATCACAGGCTGTGATCTCGGCTGTGCGTGCAAAGTCCTGAAGACTGAGGAGACAGCCAGTGAACGTGCCTGCTGCACCAAGATTAGCCCAGGCTCCCCGGACACTTGGCCACGGCACCCCCTTTGCTTTTCCTGCCTTGTGAATGCTGAACAGCTCTGTGCAGCACGGAGGCTGGCAATGGGGACTCCCAGTTACTATCTTAATACCTTGGGTATGTCAGGATGGTTTTTTCATTTAAATAGAAGTTGAACAAGTAATGCCTTATGGTCGGCATGCAGATCCTGCACTGCGGCACATTGCTTAACCTTCTTGCACCTCAGAGTGCCCACCTGTAAGAATTGGGGCTCACAGAACCAATCCCCCAAGAATGTGGGGTAAAGTACCCAGCTCAATAAATGTTGGCTAATTGGCCAAAGTGAAGAGGTTAGACTGGAGTGGTGTTCCCCAAACTTCTCTCACTTTTCTACTCCAGAAACACATCATGAGTTTAATGTAAAAATACTCCTGCACCCCCTAATCATCTGCCTTGGGGAATCCACTACCCTAGTTTGAGAAGCTGTGATCTTAATCCAGTGTTAGCCCAAGTGTGGTCCATGGCCCAGCAGCACCGCCATCACCTCCTGGGAGCCTGTTAGAAACGCAGCACCTGTGCGCAGAGAGGTCAGCAAAGGTTGCGCTTCGGAAGAGGGTTTGCGGGCGCTTTCAAGTGCAGGTCCCCGGGTACTGCCCTTCGGACTAAACTGTCAGCGGGAGGGCTACCTAGGGGTTTGAGACGGTCCCTTCTGGGTGGTTTTGTGCTGGGTCGCCACCTCGCCTTGGCGTTCGGCTGAGGGGGGCAATGCGGCCCGCGCCTCTTAACCAGAGTTGGTACTGGGCGCCGGGCTCAGGGGTCCTTTCTCGTCCTGGGATCCGGACCGGCCCTTGGCTGAACGCGCAGCGCGGGCACCAGGCAGCCAGCCCAGCAGGTGCCGCGCTGTGAGCCGGCGGGAGGGCCGGCGGGAGGGCGCCAGGGTGGCCGTCGAGGAGCCGCGGCGGCGGCGGCTGCTGCCGGTGCCGAGGTCGCTGTCGTCCACCAGCACGCTCTCCAGCACGCTGCGCAGCGAGCGCCGCAGCTTGCGCAGCAGGTCCGGGCAGGTGAACACGTAGAGCAGGGGGTTGACCACGCTGTTGAAGAAGGCCAAGCTGGTGACAAAGGGAAGCCCGCGCCACACGAGGGGCCGCAGCTCTTTGTGGCTGTGCGCCCGCGCCTCCAGCAGGCAGAAGACGTGGTAGGGCCCCCAGCAGAGCGCGAAGGCGGCCACCACCGCGGCCACCAGGCGCACGAAGCGGCCGGACCGCCGACGGCCGCGTTGGCGCAGCCGCACGCTCACGGCTGCGTGGCTGGAGGCGATGATGGCCAAGGGCACCAAGAAAGCCAGCAGGAACTTGCTGACCGCCAGGGCCACCTGGCGCGAGTTGCAGGTGGCGTCGGGGTCGGGCCCGGGGCTGACCAGCAGCAGGTTGTAGTAGCACATGACGCGCCCGTCCCTGCGCGGGATGGTGTCCCGGAACACGAAGTAGGGCACGGTGTTGAGCGCGGCCAGGGCCCAGAGCACGCCGCACACCTTGTGGGCCGCTCCCACCGAGCGGTGGTTCTGCGCCCACACGGGCCGCACCACCTGCAGGCAGCGGTCCAGGCTGATGGCGCTGAGCAGGAAGCCGCTGGCGAACATGTTGAGGAAGAAGATGGAGGAATGCACCTTGCAGAAGGTGGTGCCCAGCGTCCACGAGTGGCCCACCGCCAGGAAGTAGGTGAAGAAGGGCAGGGTGGCGGCGGCCAGCAAGTCGGAGAGCGCCAGGTGCAGCACCCAGGTGGTGATCACTGTCTGGCGCATGCGGCAGCCCACCAGGAACAGGATGAGGCCGTTCTCCACCAGGCCCAGCAGGGAGGCCAGCCCATGCAGCACCACCGACACGTAGTCCATGTAGCGGACGCTGGAGTTGCTGTGGCTTTGCAGGTGGCTCATTTGCTCCAGGATGGGGCACAGGGGCTTCATCGTGACGTTGGCCAACATGGCAGGCGCTGCGGTGAAGAGAGGGAGGCACTGAGGTGGGCAGTGCAGGGGCAACGGGGACCCTGGCCAGGAGACGGGAGTCGGACTCATCAATGTTATCCCTGGGGGAGCAAAGGCAGTAAGGTGGGGAGATTACATCTCAGCTCCCCTGCCCGCTGCCTGTGCACCCTTGGGCCAGCTGTTTAACCTACCTGAGCCAGTCCCCTTCTCTTAGGCATCACATGACCTGACTCAGAGGGTTGTTGGGAGAATTACATGCGTATATCTTTGAAACAGAACTTGGCACACAGTAAGCACTACATCAATGTCACTGTGATTATTATTAAACAGGTGGCCTAAGATCACATGGAGAAATAGGAACATGGTCAGACCAGGAAGGACTGACTCCTTGTTCCCAGTCCCCTGAGAGTTGGAGCACGATGGAGGCCTCACCTGAAGGGCAGGAGGGTTCAGCTGGCCTGGCAGATGGAAGGAGTCTGTGCCTTGAACAGATGCTGTCCTTTCCCCACCCACAGCACCCCAAGACCTTGAGCCTGCAGAATCTCCTAGGGGCCCTTTGCTCCCACAGTGGTAGCTGGTTGGGTGTGTCAGTGTGTCAACTGCAAACAATGGAGCCAGCCCCTCCTCTGATAACTGAAGAGGAACTAAGATAAGAGTGGGGAGAGCTTAGCAGGAGAGCTTAGCAGATGGGGTCTCCGGAGACCCAGTGAAAGACCACCCCCTGCCTGGATGAAAGCCCAAGCTGTTCTTCCTGCCCCAGGAAACCCAGCCTGTTCATCCCTGTGTTCACTCGCCCATGCACTCGTGCAGCAGGTTAATTGAGCAACTACTTGGGAGCCCTGGAGAAGCCAGCCTCTGGCAGATGTGCAGACATCCCAGGTGTGCACGCCCACAGCCTCATCAAAACCCAGAGCCACTGAAGCCGGTCAAGATCAGGGAGGGCTGAGGAGGTAGGAGACAGGCAGCAGGGGTGGGGAGGTCTGCTTGTCTCGGGCACCCCCCGCATGCCAGGACTGTGGTAGGTTTCTTACATGGGTGCTGGCTTGCTCACAGCTCTACAAGAAAGATTCCAGTACTTCTCTCTACCCATTTTGCAGATGAGAAAACTGAGACTCAAGTGGTCAAATAACTTGCGCAAAGCCACCCAAACAACGCAGATGAGCAACAGTTTAGCATTCAGCCTATTTTCTTTCTTCTCCCTCTGCACTAAGGGATGGAAGAAGATGAGAAGGAAAGCGGATGGAGGGTATTTGCCTTCAGTTATTTGTCTTTCCAGGGGAAGCTCTGTCGGCCGGGACAAGAAAATCCATTCCCTTTTCCAGGGACCATGTTCTTTTGTTAGGTGAGGTCCAGGGATATCAGTCTAGAATTTTCCTGGCAGATGAGCCCCTTGGAGCTGGGGATCTTCAGGCAGATGTGTGGGGAGCCGTTGGGCCCAGGCTCCCTGAGAACACTCTTTTCCTTAGCTTTAGTTTGTGACGCAATCGTATTCACAATGATCCTTTGAGACCCAATTCTTCAGAAGAAGGAACTGAAAAGTTCTTTTGGAGAAGCAGCTTGCCCAGCATGCCTTAGCAGCAGGTGTGGAGCTGGAAACCCCACACACAGCAGACAGGCAAGTGCTGTTCTCTCTCCCCAGCTCCCATAGGGATGCTTAGAGAGCGCAGTCCTGCCACGCCCTGGGGACCCGTCCCTGCGGCTTCCCTGGCTGCACAGAGTCAGCCCCTCACCTGCCAGGCTTCTAGGGGAGCTTAGCAGCGAGTGTCCTGTTTCGACAGGGGGCTGGGGGCAAAGAATGCACGCTTTTGGAGACAGAAACATGGGACATGGGTCTGAATCCCAGCTCCTCGACTTCCCAGCTGGGTGACCTTGGATCAGTTACCCTGAGACTGTTTTGGGATCCTAGTTAATGCTGAAGAAAATGCTGTCCCCTCCGGGCTTTGGTAAACCCAGCCCTCTGCTGTCCTAGCTGGTAACAGACCTCGTCCCTGGCCTGTTGGTCCTCTCTCGTGGGTCCAGAGAGGGCACAAGGGCTGCCCAGTCCCTGGGCCACTTCCTCCTTACCTGGGGACAGAGGGAGGGCACACTGGCTTCCAGCCCTGGAGGCAGTCAGCTTCTGGGAGCAGTTAGACAAAAGGCTCTGGGTAAGAAGATACAGCAGAATGAGGCTGAGGAAGGAAATAGCTCTCAGGCCCAGAGTGTGTGCATGTGTGTGTATTTATGAGTGGGGAGGGGCAAGGGGAGGCGGGTACAACTGGGGAGTGAGCTGTTACGCTGCTGTTCAAGTAACATTAATCTCCATCGGAGGGGAAGGGACGTGACTGCTGTCAGCCTCTGCTCACCGCTCTCCCTGTGCCAAATCCAGTGCAAGGACACGTGGGAGACGGGCGTGTGTCCAGCAGGGTGAGCCCAAGTGTGCAGAGCGCAGTGATTTTAAGAGTGACCAGCATGTAGGAGAGAGCAAAGCACTTTGTCACGGCAGCCCTAGGATGCTAATACGCTATTGCTGTTTGGTGAGGAGTAACTGGCATAGTAGTTAACAATAACAGAAGGTAATGTTTGGTTAGTCCCCAAGATTGGACCCACTGCAGGTGAATCAGGCAGAGAGAATGGCACCAGGTCATGGATAACAATGGACCCGGAGGGATGGACACTAGTGGAGATTCGTTCTGTTCTGCAAACGTACATTGGAACCCCTCCCACACATCAGATCCTCTGCTTGGCTTTGGTGATGATGAGGAGATAACGTAGAGGCCCAGTCTCTGTCCCCACGTTGCTCATTATGAGGATGAGGAACGGTTGTGTGAAAAAGTTGCCATGGAGGGCAAAGGTGGCAGGTTATCAAGTGAAGCGGTGGAAGGAGGGAGGAGTGGGAGGTAGACAGGGTCTGTTGAACAGGATCAGTGAAGGCTTCCCAGAGGAGGCAACCTCTGGTCAGGGTTTTGAAGGATGAATAGGAGTCCACCAAGAGCCCAAGCGAAGAAATGGTATTCTACAATAGGATTATGCAAACAGCATAATCCAGGGCACAGAAACAGCCCGGTCAGTACAGCGTATTGGAAGGTGGTGATAAACACTGACTGATGCTAGGACGTGGGGAATGGGAGCAGCAGAAATGAGGATGGAGGCATGAGCAGGGCCAGATCACTGAGGGGTTTTTGGCCATGTGAGGAGGTAGGCCTCCTCTGTGGGCGATGGTGGCACCTGGGCATCCTGTCACGCTGCTCTTCTGCTGCTTGTTGGAACTCCAGGGTCAACTGAGTAAGGGGCTGAAGGCTTTTCAGGAAGGCCTCAGATGCTTCCTGCTGTGCATTGTACTTCCTGTTTGGTTGGCTCCTTCTTCTTTTTGTTACAAAAGAAATTATTTAGAAAGTCACAGAGGCAGGAGAAGTGAGCCACAGGAGAAATGAGTGCAGGACACGAGTTACAGCAAAAGAAGAGCCCTTGGAGCTTGGGGGAGAGAGACAGAGACAGACAGAGAGACAGAGGCATGCCTTGAGAGACAAAAGAGGGAGGAGAGGTTTGGCTGCTCCAGAGGAGAGGGGGACCTGGGGGAAAAGAGGGGTGGGGAAAGGTGCGGGCATGCTCTGTAAGGAGAACTGCCTGATTGACTCCTATAGAGGCCAGGAAAGAGCATGAAAACCCACTTGCTAGGGCAGGGGCAAAGGGAGACAGCTGGGGAGAAACTAGAACTAGGGGGATTCACTAGTCCATTTCCTTGACTGTTTATTAAACATGCTTGTTGCCATGAGCATCTTCTTGGGATCCCAGAAAGGGGTCCTGCAGCCTGAGTAGAGAAGAAGGAAAGAACACATTCCAGGCAATAGTCACAGCACATGCAAAGGCACTGAGGTGCCCTTGGGAAGCATGCAAGGACTTGTGGGTACTGTACGGGATCCGAGAGGCTTTAAGAATCTGGACACATCTGGAAGGCAGCAGGGAGCTATTCGAGGTCTGTGAGGGTCAGATTTGTCTCTCCAGCTGCCGTAGGGAGGTTGATATGCAGATGGACCTTCCTCTGGACTCTGGGTTCCGAGAGGGTCCATCTGACAGACTTAGCGTCCTGTCTGCAGCACCAGCCTGACGCTGCAGAGGCCCCCATAGAGGTTCCCTGCTTGGATTTGCTTCTTCTCAGACACAGCCAGGGTCTGTCTCCTGGCTGCCGCAGGAGGCTCCTGTCCTCTGCTTCCAACCAGCAAGCCCACGGGCCCCTGCTGCTGGCTCCTCAGGGGATGTCCTCTGGGGAGTCTCCAGGGTGGCTCTGGGCTCCTGAACCCCAGGGAGCAGGCCGTCCTGCCGGTTCCCACGGCAAGAATGCGGCCGCAGCAAGGGCTCCCCACCACAACAAACTTCGGTGCTATTTTCTTTAGAAAATGCCTCAGGGATCTGTACCTCAGGAGGTCCCGTGGGGATACCCTTAGCCCTAATATGGGGCTGCTGAGTTCCTAACATATTTTATGGAGCATCTCCAAGGCGCTGGGACATTAAAAAATGCTCCTGGACCGTCCGCCAAGGGGAGCCAAGACGGAGGCAGCAATGAAACGCAAACTCGCATAGTTCAGTCGCCTTGTCCTGGGGCTTTGAGCGCTCTTGCAATAAAAGCTATATTGATTGTCCTTGTCGTCCGCCTATACCCACTGCTGCTCCTGAGGGGAAAGAGACGGATTTTTAGGAGCTCCTACTGTGTGCCTGGTGCTTTGAGAATAAGGGCCCCTCTGGACACAGCCTGGAGGCCACATATGCAAACCGGGGCCCAGCCAGGTGAGTGACTTGCCTCTGGCCAGGGCTGCAGGGGTGGGAGGGCAACTGGGGACCCTGCTCTTCCCACTGCCTGGCGGAGGGGCTCTTAGGGTCCCTCATGAACGGGCACTCGCGCCGCTCAGCTGCCCCAGAGTGGGCAAAGGAGTTTCTTCTTGGGGGATTACAGGGTCAGAAATGTATTCCCTCCATGTCTTGGAGGCCAGAGTCTGAAATCTTGGTCCCGGCAGGGCCACTCGCCCTCTAAGGTCTCCGGCGCAGGATCCTCCCATTGCGTGCCACGGGCCGCATCACCCCCATCCTGGCCGCCTCCTTCTCCCTGAGTGTCTCCCCTAAGGACATTTATCATTGGATTTAGGGCCCATCAGATAATCCAGGCTGATCCCTCTTGAGAGCTCTAATTCCACCCACAAAGCCCCTTTTCCCAAATAAGGTAACATTCACTGATTCCAGGGGTTCCGAGGTGGACATATGTTTTGAGGACCACCACCACTCCGCTCACTACAGTTAGCAAGAGCTACCATTTATGGGGTTACTGTGTGCTAGGCGCCCAGCCAGGTACTTTACACGTATAAACTAATTGAATCCCCACAACTACCCTGTCTGTTTCTGCTCCGCCTTGTCTTCATCTAAGAAGGCCCCTTCCTCCCCTCTGCTCTCCCTCAGCCCGGGGTTTTCACCAGCAGAAGAGAAAGGATCTTCATGAGCACTTAAGCCTCAGGGCACCCCGCTTAGGCTAATCGTTGCTGCATCCAGTATAGCTCAGAGGGTTGGGCTTCATCCCACGGAAGGTTCAACTCCCAGTCAGGGCACAGGCCTGGGTTGCAGGTTTGGTTCCCAATCAGGGCCTGTATGGAAGGCAGCCTATCAATGTTTTTCTCTGGCCTTGGTGTTTCCCGCCCTCTCATTCTCTCTCCCTTACTCCCTACAATAGTAACAAAGTGCCCTGGCTGGTGTGGCTCAGTGGACTGAGTGCTCGCCTGCGAACCAAGGGGTTGCCAGTTTGATTCCCCGTCACAGCCCACGGGCCTGGGTTGGGGGCTGGGTCCCCAGTTTGGGTGCATGGGAGACAACCACACATGGATGTTTCTCTCCTCTTTCTTCCTCCCTTCTCCTTTGTCTAAAAATAAATTAATTAAAAATAATAATAAATAACTTTTTTACAAAAAGAAGTTGATCACTGTTGTGTTCTAATGATGACCACCTGCAGACTCTTCACAGTGTGTTATGTGGCTTATTTTTTTTCTTTTTAGCGTTTTATTTATTTATTTTTAGAGAGAGGGGAAAGGAGGGAGAGAGAGATGAAGAGAAGCCTCAGTGTGTGAGAGGTAGATCAATCAGCTGCATTTGCCTCTCACTTGCCTCCTGCTGGGGACCTGGACTGCAACCCAGGCATGTGCTCTGACTGGGAATCGAACCGGCACCTTTTCGCCTTGCAGGCCGGCACTCAATCCTCTGAGCCGCACCAGACAGGGTTACGTGGCTTATTTAATCCTCACACAACCCTACAAACTAGGTACTGCTATTAGCCCCATTGCACAGGTGAGGAAATCGAGTTGCCAACTAGGTAGGTGATTTTCCCAAGGGCCCTAGTGGGTCCATGGAGGGGGCTGGGATTGTTCCCAGGCTGACAAGCTCCGGCACCCCTGAGTGTTTGGGCAAATGTGGAATCATAACCAAAGGCTCAGGGCTCCCCCTCTCCAGGTCAGTTTGGCACTGCTTTTCTCAGAGCTCCTTCTGCTGTTGGCCATGGGAAAGCTCTCTTATTCTTTCTCTGCCTTTCCAAGGGCCTTGGGAGACACATTGTCATCACGGGTAAGGTTTATGATCACTTAGGAGACACCTGTCTGTGTCTTATCTAATTCTATCTCCTCCAGGATTGTTCTCATCCCTGTTTTACAGATGGGGAACGGTCCCTTCACTCCTGAGCACTGGCCATGGAGCGGCACCCCAGGTCTCTCAGCTGCTCTGGCTACTGGCCTCCGGGCCTCTGAAAGCACCCGGCCCCCACCCCACCCGGCCCCAGGGGAAGCGCTGGGTTAGAAGAGAAAGCTAGTAGATACAGGAGTGATAAAGTTGCTGAGGAGCAGGGTAATTACATACTCGCTACGTATCTCCCCATCAAATATTTAACTATTTACAAAGAGGAGCGTAGAAGCCTTACAACGGAGAAACCCAGACAACCGGGCAGAGCCTATCCTACCCAAGGGGTCAAATGTACATGGGCGGTAATAGGACAAACCCTGTGATGAGCCCCGCACTGGGAAGATCACAGCCTCCCTTCTGGGGGGGTCCTGCCTGTTGAGGGCTGAACTGCACTTCCCTGTCCCCACCCCCCAAGACTTATCCACCTGTGGAAGCCCTACCCCTAGGGCTTTTTCGAATGTGACTCTGCTTGGTGATAAGACATTATGAAGTGATTAAGTTAAAATGAGGCCGTAGGATGGGCTCCAATTCAATCTGACAGGTGTCCTTATAGGAAGAGGAAATTTGGGCGCACAAAGAGACTTTTAGACTTCCAACTTCCAGAAGAACGAGGAAGTAAATATCTGTTTAAGCTACCCGGTCGCTGGGATTTTGTCACAGCAACCCAGTCAAATAAGCTGCTCCAAAGACCAACCCGACTCTAAGCAGGAGGGGTCAGCAGATAACCCCGCACGAGGGCTGTCCTGCAAAGCAATTGGCCTGTAGGCCTCAAAAATGTCAAGTGTGTGAAGGACAAGGAATGACAGAGGGACCGTCCCACCCTGGAGGAGGCTAGGGCCACATGATCCTGGCCTGGGCCCAGATCCAGGTCTAGAAAAAGCAGAAAACCAATAACTTTCTCTGTGGCATAAATGTCATCACCAGCACAATGGAAGAGTGAGTGATGTTTGTAGCTTACCCAGATAGGCTCTAGCAATGCTGATTTCCTGATTCTGATCTTTTGACTGTGGTTAGTTGTTTTTAATAAATATACACTGTAGGCCGCATGGGGTAAAGGAGGAATTAATGAGGTCTGCAAACAGTTTTCAAATGGTATGGAAAAGCGTGTGTGTGTGTGTGTGTGTGTGTGTGTGTGTGAGCAGAGAAAGAAAAAGCCAAAACAAACGTAAAACGTTATCAGAGAATGGTTGAGGCATCCAGGCAAAGGGTGTACGGAAATCCTTTGCAGTCTGTCTGAAATAATTCCAAAACGAAAATTTGTAAACCTCCATTGTCCCTCAGAAAGCATTCACCTCACCATCCCCTATTCCCCTCCAGCCACATCTCCGTCCTGGCCCAGCGGCCCCCTCTCCCAGAGCCCAGCCTGCCAGAAGCCCACTGTTTCCAGCGCCCTCATCTCTCCGAATTCTCTGTGCCTCAACACAGTATCCCTCACCCCTTGCCCTGCGCCCACGGGCTCCTCCCACTGCTCCTCAGCACCCTGTCCTGCAGAACCATTCCCACCCACCCCCATCCCACCCCCCAGTGCCTCAGCCGACCTTGCTCTGGAGCCAACCCAAGAAGTTCCCCCATCAAAGCAGTAAATTACTACAGTGATTTTCGATCGGTATGGCTGGCTCACCGGTGCACGTCAAGAACCTTTAAAATATGCATCGATTCCCCAGCCAGGGCACATAACAAGGTTGCAAAACAGGTCTCTAGTCAGGTCTGTGGCTGGAGGCAGGTGAAAAGCAACCATACATTGATGTCTTTCTCCCTCTCTGCCTCTCTCCCTTCCCCTCTTTCTAAAAATAATTAAATAAAATCTTTAAAAAAAAAAAAAAAAATGCAGTACCTGCCTATTTAGTCAGGGGCACGGACCTCTTTTCCCTTAGAGGGTCAAATAAATGACAACGGCCAACACAACAATAGCGGTCTGGTGTGAACAAATCAAATTTTATCTATGTGTTTTATTTTGGTTTTTTTTTGGGGGGGTGGGGTGGTTTGGTCAAATGGGCAAAATAGTTATTTTTTGGCGCACTGCAGAAAGGTAGTAATTTGTGCCATGAAACGAGAAAGGTTGAAAATCGTGACCACATCGTGCTGTGAACTACGCGTCATCAGCCCCTGTCCGCAAACAGGGATCCCAGAGCGCAGAGAAGTGAGGTGTCTCCCTCCCAGCTTGGAAGTGATGGGGACAGGATGGGACCAGGCTAAGCCCCACATACTCCTGCCGCTTCAGCGTTCACCAGTCACGGGAGCTAATCTGGACTCTACCAGGCCTGGGGCCAAGGAAAGGGGGAGGGGGACACCCTTCGAGGATGACCCATATGAGCCAGCCCTGTAACTGTGCCAGGCACACAGTAGCCAGCCAGTCTTCTTCTCATTGTTTGGTTTTTTAAAAAGATTTTATTTATTATTTTTTAGAGAGAGGGGAAGGAAGGGAGGCAGAGTGGGGAGAGACATCAATGTGTGGCTGCCTTTCACCTGCCTCCAGCTGCAGACCTGGCGGGAGACCTGGCTTGCAACCTGGTTATGTGCCCTGCCTGGGAATCGAATCAGCAATCTTTGGGTTTGCAGGCTGGCGCCTTTCATTGTTTTAAATAGGCTTTATTTCTTAGAACTGTTCTAGATTTACAGAAAACCTGCGGAAACCCACAGAGAGTCCTCACGTGCCCCAGGATTAATGCCTGACAGTAGGATGGTCCGTGTATTACAGTTAATGAGCCGAGGTTGATGTTGGTGCATCGGTATCAACTTAAAGTCCGTTTCCTTAGCTTTTACCCAATGTCCCGCTTTTGTCCCCAGAGCCCATCCAGGAAGCCAGGTTACATCTAGTTGTCCCTTCCTGTTCGTTTATATTAATAATAACCAGCCCTGGCTGCGAACCCAAAGGCCGCTGGTTCGATTCCCCAGCCAGGGCACATAACCAGGCTGCAAGCCAGGTCTCCAGCCAGGTCTGTGGCTGGAGGCAGGTGAAAGGCAACCATATGTTGATGTCTCTCTCCCTCTCTGCTTTTCTCCCTGCTCCTCTCTCTGAAAATAATAAATAAAATTTTTTTAAATCTTAAATAATAATAACAATAACAATAATCATGGTCACGTGGGTTCCCTTCACACTCAGGAGAGCTCTATGACGTGCTATATACTCACTAGTCAGTCCCCACCCTCCCCCCATCCATCCGGCTGCAAGCGTCCAGGGCAGGGCCCTGTCTCTGGGGGCCTGTTCTGCTGGTCTGGAGGAATGGGGTGTAAACTCACCTGGCCCACTGCCAGGCCCGCCTCCCAGCAGAGGTCCAGCCCCACAGCCCACTCAGCTGCGCCAGCATCGCCCCAGTGCGCCCAGGGTGAGGGGCAGCTTTCAGAACAGCCCCTCAGGGCCCTGGGCTGGGAGGGTACCTTCCCCCACCTTCAGGGCAGGACTTTCACCTGAGCCCCTGGTGGCCAGGTAACTGCCCCTCCAGGTGGGCCCCCTTGCCCTTAGAAGTTCTCACCTGCTACTTTCCCTATATAAGTCCTGGGCCCTCAGCCGGTCATGGCTGGGAGGGGCTATCGTCCGCAGGGCATCTGATGGCAGGAGCCTCGGCCATGGCCTGGGACCACCGCACGGCCCTGTCGCCGCCACTGCCACTGCCACTGCTCCTGCTCCTGCTGGCCACCCCAGGGCTGGGTCAGCAGCCACCCCCTGCGCGTGGCATCCCGGCTCTGCGACATAGCTACGACTGTGGCGTCAAGGGCATGCGGCTGCTGGTGTTCCCTGGGGAAGGCTGGACTATTCGCTTCAAGGTGGTGGGTGAGTACGAGCTGCCTCCCGGACCCCACCAGCCTGGACTGCAGCAGGCAACTGAGGTCCTCTCCCTGTCGCAGGAACAGAAAGAACAGGGGACTCCTTCCAGCCTGAGGGGGGCAGCCCTCACCCCCCACCCCACAGAGAGGAGGCAGGAGGAAGGCTGGGTTCCAGCCTCAGTTTCCATGGTGTCCGGGCAGCTTCTCCCAGTTGGTGTGCCTGGGAGTCAGTCTCCCGGCCGCCGGCCGCCAGCCACCGGGCCGTGGACTCCAGGCCATGTGTCTGTAACCGCAGGCAGCTGACGCCCAGGCTGCCGGTCCACGACCCACTCTCTCACCAGCAGGATGTGGCCTGGCGTGGAGAAAGGGGGGGTAGGAGGGCTTCTAATCAGAATTTGCATCTGCAGCTTCTAAGCTGTGTCACCTTGGACAACGCATCTGACCTCTCTGAGCCTGGGCTCCTTATTTGTAAGACTCCAAACTTGCCACGCGGTCTGAACAAGGGTGCAGGGTATGTGCCCGGACCGCGAGGGTGCCCTGGCTATTCGGGGCAGACCAGGACAGCGAACCCCTAGCAGTTGCCCCCCAGTGAAGTGATGGCAGCAGCCAGTTCACCTGGCAAACAGACTCAGCTCTTTGTACGAAATCCCAGGTTGGAATCCTCACTTTGCCCTTTATTGCGTGTGCCTGGGAAGGTTCCCTCACCCTCCGCCCTCAGCTGCCGAGAGGAGATGACTAAGTCTGGGAAAGACCTGCTGTAAAATACACAGCCCAGGGCCCAAGACCTGCTTGTTTTTCTACTGAAATTTCGTCCCTGCCTGCTGCTGAGTGCTGTCAACAGGGACCCTGGGCTAGAAATCGCTAGAGACCAGTGGGAGCCACACGGTTCCTCACAGATGTAGAACTGAGACCAGCGAGGGGAAGCGGCTTGCCCGAGCCCACATAGCAAGCTGGTCGCAAAGTTAATGCTGTACCCCGGGTCTCCAGTTCCTGGCTGGGGGAGCCAGCTCAGCAGACCCCAACAGCCTTCGACTTTACCCTGTAGCCTCACTGACCCCTCCCCACCACCCCTCTCTTCCCTCCCCAACCCCAGATGAATTTGGGAACCAATTTGAGGTGAACAACTGCTCCATCTGCTACCACTGGGTTACGGCCAAGCCCCAGGGGCCTGCAGTCTTCTCTGCTGATTACAAAGGCTGCCACGTGCTGGAGAAGGTAGGGACCACTCAGTGCTCTGCGGGGAGCCCCCCAGCTGGAGGCAGCTAGGGCTAACGCAGAGGCAGGCTGGGGAGGCCCCTCAGGCACCGGGGATCACTCAGGGAGCTGGTGGATGAAGGGGACTGAGTTCTGGGTACCCACCCCAAATCCAGCCCCCTGCCTAGTGCCCAGCTGGACTCCCCACAGCCTGGAGGCCGGGTGGCCTCCCCCAGAGGTGTTCCTATCTGCCTCCTCCCCTGCAGGACGGGCGCTCGCTCCTGAGGGTGCTCGTGGAAGCGGTGCTGCCTGACGGTCGTGTTGACACAGCCCACAACATCACTCTGGTCTGTCCCAAACCTGACCTCACCTGGATGCCTCTGGAGGGCCAGCTGGTGCCACCCACCACATTCTCCCCCTCTACACTGCACACTGGATCCCTCGGCCCCACCCCAGAGCCCAGCCTTGAGCATCCATCCCCGGCCTCACCATCCCCTGGATCTGGACCCACACACTCCACCTGGGCCCATCCCCGCGGAGGCACTTCGGAGCAACCGGAAGTGGATGAACCAGATTACGTAGGTACGTGCGACTCCTCTGAGAACGTACACCCTGTGTCCAGGGCCCTCTGGAGTACAGGTGGCCGGAAGCCCTTCACTGTGCTCAAGAAGCCACCTCCCTCCCTTTCCCCTGGAAGTCTGCTGCCCACGTGGCTGCTTCTCATGTCCTCTCCTCTGTCACCAACCCTAGGTACCAATCTGACCCCAGAGCAGTGCCAGGGGAACTCTGGGCACATCCCCTGCATAGTGAAAAGAAGTTCAAAGGAAGCCTGTCAGCAGGCTGGATGCTGCTATGACAACACCAGAGACGTTCCCTGTTACTACGGCCACACAGGTACACCGGTTCACGCCAAGCAGGGTCCCAACTTCTGAATCCTGAAGTGCCAGGAGGGCGTTCTCCTCTACGCTCTTCCTGGAAGAGCCTGACCTCGGAATACACTGCAGAACAGAGCTCTACCCGGGAGCCCCCGTGGCCCAGCTTGCTTGACAAGAGGTGTCCCAGGAAATTACTACTAGAGCTACCTTTACGTGTTGTCCTACCTTCAGCTCTAGAACATTCCAGCTTGGGTGATAAATTGGAAGGTGACCTTACTTTCAGGCTGTAGTTCAGTTTATTCCACGAATGAGGAAGGCTGGGTCTGTAAAGGGTTCATTTTCAGCTGACCCAACCCAAGTGAAGAGAGAGGGGAACGAGGTGATATGACTTCTAGGCCAACACGCCACTCCTGAAGGTCACCAATCCCCCTTCCCCCGGTGTCTGCTGGATGGGCAGTGAACCCCCAGGTCCTGATCAGCCTCTTTGGTCTGCTTTCTACCAGCGACTGTCCAGTGCTTCAGAAATGGCCACTTCGTCCTGGTGGTTTCCCAAGAAACAGCTGCGGCACACAGGATCACACTGGCCAATGTCCACCTGGCCTACGCCCCCGCCAGCTGCTCCCCGACTCAGGAGACGGGATCCTTCGTGGTCTTCCACTTCCCTCTCACCCACTGCGGCACCTCGGTCCAGGTAAACACAGCGGCCGTGGCCCCGTGCCCAGTACTGCCCCCTGTACTGGGAGGGCCTTACCCAGCTGTCTCCTCCTGCAGGTGGTCGGCAATCAGCTCATCTATGAGAACCAGCTGGTATCTTACATCGATGTCCAAAGGGGACCACAGGGCTCCATCACACGGGATGGTACCTTCCGGTGAGGGGGGCCTCCACCAGAAAGGTTGGGCTTTTGGCGTGGGAACAAAGGGTACATGGGTGAGCTTAGAACAGGCTTTGGAGCCATCGGGGTTCATGTTCAAACTTTTTATCAACCTCAACGGTGAACATGTGAGTGGGGTCTGCCCACACCTGACAGGTGGAAGCCATGGTGGTGTCTTGATGGGCCAGAGTCCTCCAAAGCATTAGCTCTTATCTTTGTAAGAACTGAGCTCAGAAACTAAGCAACCACAAATGAGGCTGAAAGTGTTCCTCCCCAAGCCTCAGCAAGGAGGCGAAGCTGTGGCTGCAGCTCCCGGCTGATCTCAGAAGTTACAAAGTCACAGATGAGACCGAAGACGCCTGGGGCCGGGGGGTGTGGGGAAAGAACCCCTCCATGAAAGGGGCCACCAGGACCTGCTGACCCAGGTGCCCCCGGGGCCCAGGACGCCAGTGGGGTGCCCCTGAGGGAGTCTGTGCTAGTCGCACCTGCCTCTGCACCCCAGGGCCTGGCACCAACATTGCCCGGTCCACCGTGAGAGCCAATTCATTAGCCATGGGTTGGAGAGAACTGTGTGTCTGGCATCGAGTGGATGCCCACCCTGCCTGCCATGGGGCTGCAGTGAGGTGCTGGCATCGGGCTCACGTGCAGTGTGGAAGGGAGAAGGGGCGGAGTGAGGGGACAAAGGTACCCTGGGAGGAGCTAGCCAGCATTCAGCCCAGGGCCAGGGGTCCGGGAGGGGGGAAGGGGGGCAGTGACAGCAGCAGGGGCAGAGGGAGGCTCCCCGAGGCTAGGCCTGCAGGTCAGGGCTGGAGGGACCCTCCTTGTCCCCTCCACATTGTGGGTCCCGGGTCGATCATGTAAGCAGGATTTGCTGATTCTGTCTTCTGCCGCCATTCCCTTACACTTGAACTTCAGGCTTCACGTGCGCTGTATCTTCAATGCCACGGACTTCCTGCCCCTCCAGGCATCTGTCTTCCCGTCCCCTTCACCAAACTCTGTGACGCAGCCGGGCGCTCTGCGGCTCCAGCTTCGGATCGCCAAGGGTACGGTGTCCCCACTCTCTGTGCCCTCATCGGTCAGCCACGCAGCCTCCGAGGTTCACGAGCTCCTCTCCCTGCAGACGAGACTTTCCGCTCCTACTACGAGGAAGGGGACTACCCCATCGTGAGGCTGCTTCTGGAGCCTGTCCCCATGGAGGTCCGGCTCCTGCAGAGGACAGACCCCCGTCTGGTCCTGGTGCTGCACCAGTGCTGGGCCACCCCCAGTGCCAACCCCTTCCAGCAGCCTCAGTGGCCCATCCTGTCAGAGGGGTGAGTGGCGGCAGGGGTGGGAGCAGCCCAGGGTGCCTTCTGCTCGCCTCCCCTCCCCCAGCGGGTGGCTTCCTTGACTTCTCTCCTTCCCAGGTGTCCCTTCAAGGGCGACAACTACAGAACCCGGATGGTAGCCTTGGACAAGGCTGAGCACCCCTTCCCAGCTCACTACCAGCGCTTCACGGTGGCCACCTTCGCGTTCCTGGATGCCCGCTCCCAGAGGGCCCTCAGGGGACCGGTAAGAAGCACCGTGTCCTGTTCTGGGTTCCCCGTACCTGCTGCCACCCAGGCCCTGCAGCACCCTGCAAACTGAGCGAAGAGACTCGGATGGGCTCAGTTTTACCAAGCATGGTGGAGGGCGGTGAGCTCCGTCCAGAGGCGACCCGTGAACAACGCAGGTGGGAGGCTGGAAAATGCCATTGACCCTCACCCTGAGCTGTGGTCGCAGCGTGGAGAGCGGCCTCGCTCTGACTCGAGAAGGAATGGGTTCAGTGTCATTCCGCTTTGAATTTTATAACCCGGCAACTTCTCCAGAAGATAACAGAGGGAAACGGGTATACTTATGTTTAGGTTTTCTGCATACGTACGTACATGTGGCTGCCTACATACGTACATATGGCCTTCGTGCCACATACTATCACATAACTTACTCTACTGAGCAGTTTATATCTTTCACATCAGTAGAGTGCACAGATCTCTACATTTCCAATAGCTGCACGTTTATTACAGCAGATGTAGACAGACTTCATGGGTGGGCACCCCAGGATGGCGTGATCCTCACCTCCACTGTCCTGAGCTGACACCCTGACCTGCTAGATGAAGGGGCACCACCGGCCGGGCCTCCAGCCAGCTGGTGCCGGGCAACTCCTTCTGCTTCCCCTCCTCTTGGCCCCTGGCCATGGGTTCCTGGAAGCAATGCTAACATGTCCACCCTCTGCCTTCCGTGATGAGTCGCTGGGGGCCACCCCTGGTCAAGCTCCACCTTTTGAAAACGCCCTATTATTAGCCTAGGGGGTCCTCCCGGGGGGCCTGCAGTCGGGGTGCAGTGTTGGTAGAAGAGGCTGAGGGCTGAGGCTCCGCCCAGCGCAGTGGCTCCTGCCCACAAGGACCTGGGCCATTGGGAAGGAGAACCTCGTGGATTCCACACTGGGGTGCAGCACACTGGCTCCCCGCTGCAGTCTCGGTCCTGGTCAACGAGCCTGACGTCCCCACCTGGCCTCGGCCTGGATCCCACGTCCCCGCCCCCGTGCTTCCTCCTCCCCTGGCGCGGAGCCAGCCCCTGTTCTGACCTTCCTCTTCCCACCAGGTTTACTTCTTCTGCAGCGCCTCGGCCTGCTCCCCGTCGGGGCTGGAGATCTGCTCCACCACCTGTGGCTCTGGGCCCACCAGTGAGTCTGGGGTGGGGGGCGGGGAGGTGTTCTGCATTCTTTCGTGTACCTGGTCCTGGCTTCTGGGCCACCAGGGACCTGGACACCATCCCAAGATGCGACTCCCCGCCCTGGGCAGGACCGCGGCGATCCTTGAGTCCCCGCAGTGACATTGCCCGGCCGCAGAACATCGTGAGCTCCCCAGGGCCAGTGGGCTTCGTGGATTCTTACAGGAAGGACGCTACGCTGGGGCCCTCAGGTACCAGGGCCTGTGGGTGGGTCCCTCCGGCCTGGGCCACTGGGGTGTGTTGACAAAACAGACTCCGGTCATAGTAAGGGCAGGAGATGGTGTAACTTTGTTCAGTGGGGGAAGAACCTCCAGTGGCTTCAGCACTGCCCTGAGGTGACAAAGGTGACTGGCCCGGCCCTGACATCCCTCACACCCTTTCCTCCGCAGGCTCCACCCGGAAGCCCAGCCCAAGGCCTCTCCTCTGGGTGGTCCTCTTGCTGGTGGCCGCTGCTCTGGTGCTAGGGATCGGTGTCTTTGTGGGCCTGCGCCCGGCCCCTGCCCACAGGCTGCAGGCAACAGCCGAGGGTGAACAGGTCAATAAACCGTTGTTTCAAGCCTACTGAAAGCATGTGTGGAGTTCTTTCTAAAGATGCGACAGAATTTTCTTGTCTTAGAAACCTGTTCCTTAGGGTTGGCTGTGGCCTTTCACAGCCTTCTCTGACAACCACTGGGGAGACTCCAGCGCCCCCAAGCCTGGCAGCAAGGAAAGGTAGCACCCCAGGCAGAGAGCACAGCACAGGTCCAGGTGTAGAGCAAGGTAAAACCATGGCAGGCATGCGCCCCCCGGAGCCGGGAACCAGGAACCCGACCGGGCTCACGGCTTGGGAGGACCTGCCACCTCCCCACAGTCCTGACTGGGCACCCCTGGAGCACATTGCTAGGCTGCCATTGCAGATAAGGGGGACCCAGAGTTCCCAGAGCCAACTTGAAGGCGCCCTTTCCAGTCCTGCTCAGAATCTCCCCGCCTCCCATTAAAGGACACGGGGCTACTTTCCTGACCACCAGCCGCCCTCCCCGTCCCTTAGGCCCCAGGACTAGCTGCACAGGAAGGTAGGCACAGCGTGGTGACCAGCACGCTCAGTAGGGCGGCGCTGGCGCTGGCGCTGGCTGCACGGCTGACCTGTTTGCCCATGTATGGCACGGCCTTCACCCCTGACTCAGCAGCCAAGACCTTTCCAGACCGACCTGCGCACCGAGGCTGGGAACGTGGGTGAGGAGGGTGACGGGTTGAGCCTTTGGGGCAGAGCATGACCTGCTGGGGAAATCAGAACTTGGGTTCAGACCCTCCTGGGCCTCTGGCAGGGTGTGAGCTGAGACAGCCCACACCAGCGGACACCGCAGGGCTCCAGCCAGGCCAGTGGCCGGGACGCTGCAGGGTCCCTCTGCTCTGGTGTCTTCCTCTTGAGGATACTGATCAATAACACGGCCTCCAGGGCTGGGCTGCTTGAGTGACAATCCTGGCTCTGTTTCCTGCCAGCTGATATTGCTGAACTTCCCTGGGGGCCAGTTTCCTCATATACAAAATGGGAATAACAGCTGTTCCCAGAAGGGTGTTAGAGAACATGAGTTAATAGGGTAAGGATCCTAAGACTACCATGCTACACAACACTTGGCCAACACTGGATACTGGTAACTGCTGGAATTGCCTCTTCTTCCTACCCCAAACTTAGGCTTCCCTTCTCTCTCTTTCTCCTCTTTCTCTTTCCTTTTTCTTTTTTAAGACTATTATTTTTAGAGAGAGGGGAAGAGAGGGAGGCAGAGAGGGATAGAGATATCCATGTATGGTTGCCTTTCACCTGCCTCCAGCTGGGGACCTGACTGGAGACCTGGCTTGCAACCCAGGTATGTGCCCTGACTGGGAATTGAACCAGCGACCCTTGGGTTCGCAGACCGGTGCTCAATCCACTGAGCCACAACAGCCAGGGCTCCTTCCCTCTTCTTTTGACAACTTTACAGCCCAAGGTGAGGAAGGGCTGCAGGAACTTGCTGCCTTCAGGCTTTTCCAGCCGGAGGCAGCACTGGGCACTTGGGGAGGAAGATCTGGACCCTGGCTACGGAAGCCAGTTAAGTAATATCGTTATCGGGAACCACCTTCCCACCTGCGGCCAGGGATGACCGTGCAGTCCAACTTCCTGGCCTGCGCAGGAACTAGAGGGGATACTCTTCCAGGATTCGTGCGAGGTGAGCGTGAGCTCTGGGCCTGCTTGCTGGGTGGAGGAGCCAGGCTTGTTGGCTCTTAATGGTCCGGCCTCTGGTTCTGGTCACCAGCATCCTCGCTTCCTTCATTGTACAACAGGAAAGGTGTTTCTATAAACAGTGTGGGTGCTGGCTGTGTGTAGTAAACAAAGCATGATTCTATAAATACCAATTAGAATCACAAAACTGACTTCTACCATTTTTAAAGACAGACACTCCTTATTTTTAATAGATACATTTTCTGCCATAATGCAGTTAAACGATGTGATATATTTTGTGGAAACCAAGTCTATTGTTCAGGATAGCAAGTATTGAACACAATTATATCAGCAGGTAATTCTTTGTGTACTATCTTCTTGGAAGAAGTTTTTTGAACTGCTGGGTCAAAAACCACATCCCTCCTGATCATCCAGTTGTGGGAGATTGTGGGCCTGTCCTCCCAGAGCTGGTTTTATCATTCTCAACCTTTGCCTATCTGAGGATCAAAAGGCAACTAGCACTGCTGACTTATAATGGGCCCCTTTGACCAGGCCACTGTGGCTCAGTGGGATGGACATCGTCCAACAAAGCAAAAGGTCGCCAGTTTGATTTCTGGCCAGGGCACATGCCTGGGTTGTGGGGTTAGACCCCGGTTGGGGTGCACATGGGAGGCTACTAACTGATGTTTCTCTCTCACATCAATGTTTCTCTCCCTCCCTCTCCCTCTCTCTAAAAGTAAATAAAATCTAAAGTCAACCTCTTTGATTAGAAGCCAAGCATCTTCATAGCCACTGTGTCTTATAAATTACCTCGCTGTGTCTTTTTCTTGTCTGTAAAGCTCTTGCTAGATAAGGGGTCAACATCCTAATCTCACACATTTCCCGTTGAGTTGGCCACTGGGTTTTCTGTGTAAGGTTCTTCCATCCTTCTGTTTAATAAGAGAATTACGTGACAGTGAATATTTATTTCTCCCTCGTATTTTATCTTTGAACATGGCAAAGATCTTCCCCTAGCGTATGTCAGCTTAATAGCATGCATTTATTTTCTCACCACGCTCCTGTGACAGTGCATGTGTTTCCCTCCTGCCAAATGGACACAGGTCAAGATTTTGGAAAGGTAACTTTGGTCATTGACATTGAAATGGCACAGTGCTTCCTCGCCATACTTCCATGTCACAGGGTTCTGCCTGCAAAATACACACACGGTGAAGGCCACTGCAGCACCAGGTTCCCCATGGTCCCCCCACAGGGAAGCAGTATGAGCTTTGACTTTCTTGAATATTGAAATCTAGCCCCCATTTGGTCCAACTTAAAACTTCCTCCCTCCCTTCAAACCACTTTCTTGCACAAACAGGTGCCGAGTGAGCCCTGAGAACATCTGAGTCAGACGTGATGAGGGTGAGAGATAACAAACCATGTTCGCTGACCTGTGGCAGGAAGCAGAGCTGTTCCGGGGCCTGCCAGGTTTTCTCTCTTCCTTCCCTCTTAGGTAGGTGGAGGGGCGGCGGCCACAGCTAAGCAAGACCCCAGGGACTCTGCACCTCTCCATCGATGCCCAGGCTCCTTCCTACTTACCCTGTGATTGAAATCAAATTAATGCCGCAGTGCTTTGTCTTAAATAAATGGCGAGACTACTTCAGCTTAAGTAAAACTGAACTTGAACGGTGGCCTCACGCCCAGGCACTTCTGTAAGGGTATTTCCCATCAAAGCGCCACCTCTGGCCCAGCAGTAGGGAAGATGAGAAACCCGGATTGAACTTCTGGTGTGAATCCAATGACAGATGATGGTGGGATATTTTTAAAACGTGTTGAAATCTTTGCTAGGCTAACATGGGAGAGAAAAAGAAAACAAGACTTACACTTAGGACAAAAATAAAGTGACAGCAAAAACTCTGGGGGAGGAAAATCGGCTTCTATTCTGGGCCTTCCCCAGAACCCTGAAGACCTTGACGTTCCGCTCGGATGAGCACACAGGACTGCAGGTCAAGCGAGGAGCCTGCCCACGCGGGGAGCCGTGAGGCCGGGAGCGCACCTTTTATTAACAAGTGGTGGCAAGGGAGCTGTCTTTTCTTTATCATTCTTTTAAATTATATTAACTTATTCTTAGAGAGAGGGAAAGGGAGGGAGGAAGAGGGGAAAGAAACATGAATGTGGTTGCTTCTTACTCATTCCCAACCGGGAACCTGGCCCGCAACCCAGGCCTACGCCCTGACTAGGAATTGAACCAGTGACCCTTTGGTTCACAGGCCAGTGCTCACTCCACTGAGCCACACCAGCCTGGGCTAGCTTGTTTATCTTAATCTTGGTGCCAGGTGGATTCAAAATCATCTTTCCTGAGAATTGAAAGTCAAAGTCCCTCTTATCTGGGAAATGTTCCAAATAGGGCTGAGGGTGGGGAGACTCAAACGTTCGCCTTGGAAAAAGTCTCAAGGGCTGACTTTAATTTAAAGTGATCCCTCAGCTTCAGGCAGAAGCAACTGCAAATTCAGTCTGAAAATCTGAAAAGATGTGATTTGAGAGTCTCAAAGAATTTTCATGAAATCACAAATAAAACAAGCACTACCCAAACCAGAATCACAAGACACCATAGTTAAAAGACAAGGCACAAACTGGGAATTACAACACTGTGACAAATGATCACTACCCAACTATATATATTACATATATATAATACATATATATATATACATAAACCTGCTACAGATCAGTAATAAGAAATAGGACAACCAAAACAGAAAAACAGGCAAAGGACACACGCAAGCATGTTATAAAAGATGAACTCAAATAGCCTGTAAGTGGATGAACAGACATTCAACCTTATTAGTAGTCATGACTTGAAGATTAAACTTCAAGACACTTTTATAGACCCACCAGACTGGCACCAATTACAATATTTAGGAGTGGTGAGGGCATAAAGACAGGAGCACTCAACCACTATTGATTAGCGTAAACTGGTACAACCATGTTGAAAATACTTGTCATTACCTGTATTATCTACATAATAGGTCCTACCCTAGGGTAATATCCTAGGAAAAACTCACACCAGCACATTCACAGAAACATTGTTTATAATAGCAAAAACAAAACAAACAATCCTCCCCGCCCCAATAAGTCATACGTCTGTTACCAACAACAGAACATAGAAATAAATGCGCCGTGTATATTCCCATAATGGAATTCTACAACGCATGAGAGGTAAGGTTTACCCCTGTCAGGCCGGCTCCCCAGAAAAGGAGTGGGCCTATGACAAGGCTCTGCGGACCCCAGCCACTGTCCAGTGCCCAGGGCTCTGATAAATTACAAATTGGACCCCCAGTCCCTAACGATGTCAGAGTTGGGGTTGGCACATGCCCAGCCGCGGGTGCAATACAGTGACTCCTGCGGCTGGCCAGTCCCGCCAACAACTGCCACCTCACGACCTGGACCAGAGGCCCATGATCAAGTTGGAGGAAGAGCTGGTGCAAATCCCCAAAAGCAACACTGAGCTGGCAGATGGGGATTAGCAGCAAGGTATCTGTTCCCTGACGACCAGAGGAGTCGGGGGAGACACGCTTCCCAACTCTTCCCAACCGCGCGGCTGGACAGCAAGGGGGGAGGGGCGCTGCCTGCGCACGCGCGCCTGCGCACACCTGCGACCTGGGTCTCCAGGACCGCGGGTCCCGCCACCTGGAGGGAATTGTTTTGCCACTTGCTTTCGTTTGCCCAGAGTCAATGAACTACCATTACGGGTATCACTACAGGTTGTTTCCAGGACAATATTGAACAAAGAAAGCGGGTTTAATGGTTTTATTTATATAATCTTCAAAAATAAGTGGGAATAAAACCCCACAAAGCAGTAAAGTTGTAAGTAAAAGCGAATGAATCATCAACCCCGATTTCTGGACAGTGGTCTCCTCTGTGGGGAAGAGGGGGTGCCTTCATGGAGGAATGGAGGGTCCTAATGCTGTCTTTCTTAGGCTGGGTGGTGGATACAACGGTGTTTACTGTTCTTTAAACTGAAAGACGTTTCTAGACACTTTTCAATGAGTGTTCTACAATTAAAAAGAAAGAAAAGAACAAGATCTCTGAGGATGTTGAAGACCGGTTCTGCATTTGGAACATCTTCAGGTGAGATTTTAGACTTCATGCTGCTGGCTGACACCCGCAACCGCGGAGCCTGAATGGAGTCGGTTGGGTATTTCTCCAACATTCTGCCCCCGCTGGCCTCACTGCCTCTCATCTCCTCCTGGCTTTGGCCTTGAACCTGCTCTCATCCCTCCCTACTTCAGCAAGGCCTCTCCTTACACCAGCCACCCCTACTCTGTTCCTCTGCTGTGTCCGCCTAGGGAACTTTTACTTCTCCAAAACGGGCTGTATCACTTCTCCCCAGGCTTACCTGACTTGCGAAACGGCCGCACACCCCCGCCCCGTGGCGGTTCCATCAGAACTCTAGTCCCAGGGTCCTGCCCATCAGTACACCGCCCCCTCCTGCCTGGATTGTGCTCCAGCCACTGGGTGTCCTCAGAGCCTTACCGCATGAAGGCAGAGGCTGACAACCTTCATGCCACAAGTGCCCAGACTGATGGCCACAGGCCGCCAGCAGCATCCCTGAATGGCACTGCGGGCAGAAGCAGGGGCAGTGACCGCCATGAAGTGCTCATGGGCTAGCTCACTAACCTGGGTCAGCGCTGCAACGCTGGCACCATGAACTCCGCAGAAACCAAGACACGTGTCACAATGTTGCAGGGCCGGGATTCAGACAGAGCTGCTGACTCCCAGAGCCTGCATTTAACCCAGCACTAGGCTCCTAGGAGACGAGCAGGCTGCCCGCTGTCCGTTCCCGCTGTCCGTTCCCGGCTTGGTTGATCAGCTCAGGCTGCGAAGCCAGGCGGCTGGAAGCCAAGGCAACTCAGCCCCTGGAGCTGTGGCCGCAGGGCGACGGCGCGCTCTGCAGCCTCCCAGATGCCGCGGCTCAGCCCTGGAGCCCAGGTAATGCACAGGCTGGTGTGACTACAGTGCCCCCAGGTGGCCGCCCTGGCCAGCACTTGCAGCCAAGCCCTCACCTTCAGCAGCGGAAGGACGTGGGATGCAGTAAGCATTGGTTACACCTCCAACCGCTCTCCATTCAGTCACTTAGGACTACGGTCTACTCCTGAACCCTAAATGCAAACCTTATTAGCCTGACAATACAGGTCCAGAAAAGGCGAGCCCTTTAAAATCCACCGAAACCAAACTCTAAAAGGTTCACTTACAAGGCAGCTGAGCCAAAATCTGGAGCTGTGACAGCTCTCTGGTCCATTTTGGTTGAAATAACTAACCATCTGCCCTGGCTGGTAGCACAGTGGTTAAGGCGCTGGCCTGCGAACCCAAAGGTCGCTGGTTTGATTCCCAGACAGGGCACATATCCAGGTTGCAAACCAGGTCTCTAGTCAGGTCTGTGGCTGGAGGCAGGTGAAATGCAACCATACACTGATGTGTCTCTCCCTCTCCGCCTCTCTCCCTTCCCCTCTTTCTAAAAATAATGAAATAAAATCTTAAAAAAAAAAATAATAATTGACCATAACTGACCATCCGTCAACATCGCCCTCCCTCTTACGTACCAAGGAGAGAACACGGAGCCTGGGCTTCGAACAGAGCCCACGGTTGAATCTCTAAGGGAGGATGACAGCAGAGTACGCGGCCCCACCCTTGCGATAAAAATCTAGTTGAGACAAATGAATGAAGACATCCAAGGCAACATGGTGCCAGCCATGCCGGAGCCATGAACCAGGGCTGAGTGTGGTCACTCACCTGCCAGGGCAGGGACGGGTCCCAGACGCCTCCTAGCGCCAGCCTGTCTTTGGGGAAAAGGACTCCAGGGAGAGCACAGGATAGTGGTGTTGACTGAAGTTATCAGTGGTAAAATTCAGTAACACAAGCAGTAGTGGTACTAGTGGTGGCAGTAGTATTAGTAATGGAAACAGTAGCAGCAATTAAAATGTAGCATTGACTATGTGTCACTGTTGGAAGCACTTCCCATCCAGGATTCACTCAACCCCCACACTAAGCACAATATCCGTCCTGTGCAGAACGTGGAACAGAGGGGTTATCTACCCACGGCCCCACACTGAGTGCCACAGCCAGACTCGAGACACTGAGACCTGGAGTCTGCATCTGGGGTCCACGCCCCTACCTCCTATCCTGGACTGTAAAGCAAGAGGCCTGAGGCCCCACGGGGGTGATGAAAAGGTTCTGAGCTGATGGACAGCAGGTTGTTTCAAGAATAAATTGAGACAACATATGCGTAGTGCCTAGCACACAACTCTCCTATGGACATGAGTGGACAGATGGCGGGACAGAGATGAAAGCATTTCGGAGCCTTATGACCCAAACCCTGGGCCCCGAGGGCCAGGGCAGCCAGGCCACCCCCATTCCTCTAGGGCAGTGGTTTGGAACCCACCACGGGTGGGGTGGAGCTCCAGCCCCTCCCATCCCCACACACACACATGGGCACAGCACATGCCCTTACCAACTCAAGGATCCCCCAAGAGCCGGTCCTCATCTTTCTAACTAGTTTCCTGGAAAAGAAGTCAGACCTTATGAATACGTGTGAAAATCTGGCCAGGAACCATGAGACTGGCAAGGGCGGCTAGCCCTGGGGTCCCGCAGGATGCAATGCGCCCCCCCCTGCCCCATGCATGATGCCGCTCTACACAGCACCCACAGCTCCATCACTCCACCCTTCTTCACTCAGCACTTTTCCTTCCTCGTCCTGAAGATTGCCCCAACCCAGGAGGAGGGCATGAGGGTCTTGTCTTTACAAAGGATAATCCTACTTCTTTTTTTAAAAAAGATTTTATTTATTATTTTTAGAGAGAGAGGAAAAGGGGAGAGGGAGAGAAATATCAATGTATGGGTGCTTTTCACCTGCCTCCAGCTACAGACCTGGCAGGAGACCTGGCTTGCAACCTGGTTATGTGCCCTGGCTGGGAATCGAACCAGTGACCTTTGGGTTCGCAGGCCAGCGCCTTATCCTCTGTGCTACCAGCCAGGGCCCTATTTTTCAAATCATTAGAAATACCCCAAACTGGCTAAAGATGTCTGACTAACCACCAACGTAGACTAGCAAATGCTGGAAAACGGGTTACAAACCACCTCATGACGCTCCTCTCGGGAAGTTCGCCCTAAGAGCCTCACCTCACAAGAGGCTGAAGCTGGAACACGCTCACCACAGCACTACTTCCAAAACCAGCATGTTTCCCACAAGGTAAGTTCCAGGGACAATGAATAGGGGTTGGAGACACACAGCAAGGTTTTCCAGGTGGAACAGCTGAGGAAACTGGGTTAAACAGTTAAGTGGTTTCTTTCCTGTGGCACTTTCCCAAGGTTTTACTAGCTACCAAGCAGGCTGGCCCTCCGAGGGAGACCTGGCAACCCAAACTTCCTGACCTCGGACACCAACCCTGCCAGCACGCACGTGGGGGTCTTCTGCGGCACCAACATGGACTCTACTGCCCCCACAGCCCCTACCGGCTAACACCTGGGGCTCTGCTCCCCTCCCCCATTTCCTTGCCTACCTCACTCCCACTTTCTCCGTTCACCTTCTCTTCACCCATCCCTGCGAGGACTCCATCCCAACGCTGCAGGGGGCTGCTGGGCAAGGGGACCAGACAACCCCCCCGGCCAGACCCAGGGGTTGCCACACTAGCCTCCTTCCCATCCCTCCACACACCGTAGGGCCGGGCTTGGAAGCTGCCTCTGCCTGTCACCCTGCTCGCTGCTTTGAGCTCCACTTCAGCGCGACTACAGCAGCTCCGCAAGGCCCTTCCTGACCACCCCATCTAAAGCAGCCGCACGCCACCTGCACTCCCTACCTGGTGCATTTTTCTGGTTTTTATTTACTATTTACTGGCTCAAGCCAGGCTCTACCTCAGGTTTTCAAATGCCAGTTACAAAACCTCCTTCCTGATTTAAGGCAGCTGGGGACAGGTTTCCTCTTGCTTTCAGCTGCAGAACCTGCTCATAAGCTCCCAGTTCCTCCAGCAAGAAAAGGCCATCCTGCCCACACTTCTCCCTCCCTGCCTGGCTTGTGGCATGAGTGACATGGCAAGGCCTGCAGGGACATGAAGATACATTCTGGCAAATGGCTTGTGAATTTGTTTTCCTTTTGATTTTTGTTGTGCAATTTTAAAAAGGGGTGGAGGGGAGGGTGGTAAGGGAGTGACCACCGGCCTTCCTAACAGCCATGCCCCATAGTGCCCCTCCCCTGACACCCAGCTCCGGGTGTTACTGCTACAGACACACAGGGAAGTGACTTGGGTTTACTGTTTTCTTTTTTTAATGAAACTAGATCGCTGCTTACAAAATCCTGCGTGAGCCCTTGTGCCCATCCCTTCACAGTTCCCTTGGCTCAGCCTGTCCCCACCTCCCAGGAACTAAGACAAAGTGGGTGTAGAATGGCCACCAGCAACTCAGTGACTCCAATGAGGGGAGAGGCCTGGGCTCCAGCCTCAAGCCTCCAGAGGGTGGCAGTGCTACTCCCTGTGTCTGTCCCTGGAGGCTGCACAGAGGAGGGTAGCCCAGGCTGCCATGGTTCCCAGGCCACCACCCAGACCAGAGTGAAATGATGTGAACGTCCCACCCCGTGGACCCCCCTCCCCCCAGTAGTCTCTCCCCTTCCTGCCCTCACCCCAACCCTAACTCTACCCTACTGCGAGATGAGGCCCCGCTCCTGTCAGAAGGGACAGGGCCTACAGGCTGTAGAACTTGAGGCTCCTGTCCATGCCGGTGGAAGCGATGAACTTGGCGTGGTGCCCAAAGGCCACCCCTGTGGTCAGGCCACTGTGCTCTGAGGAGAGAAACAAGAGACATGGGTGAGAGGCTTTTCCCCTGCATGGGTGAGCACAGACCCATGACACCGTGCGTCCGGCCCATCCAGTTCCACCCTCGGAGCCTTCCACAGCGCGTGACTGCATGCTCCTGAGGGCCGGGCCCTAGTCTGACCTGCACAACATTCGCCTGACGCTTGGCAGGCACCCAAGTGTAGCTGATGGGCTGAGTGAATGGAGGACTGTCACTTCCCTCACCCAAGCTTTGGAAGCAACTCCAATTCTACTCAAGCCCTGGGCTAGGCAGAGCACTGGCCCAGGACGTGTGCAGTCCTGAGTCCTGTTCGCCACATCGCCCAACCTGCCGTTTCTAAAATTTAGCGTGTTTTCAGTTTGATTTAAACGTCAGTCACCTGCTTGTTGGAATCGATCTAATGCTAACTCCCTGCATGTAACTGCAACAGCCCATCAGCTTGTTCTAGCTCCTGGGATTCCAACTCTAGGGAACCTGGGTCCCTGACGCTGGGCAACACTCCCACCAGCGCGAGCTCCTTCAGGTAAGTTCAGGATCACACCTGGAGCCAACCAGCTCGCTACTACACAGCCTCCCTGGCTTCCGGCCTGCCACTCCCCCTCATCTGCCTCAACATCACACCACCAGGCCAGGGAAGGCCTGGGTGGCTCTGAAACACCGAGCAGGTCCAGGAGAACACAGGAATGGAGAAGTATCTTGTGCCCTGCCCACCACCTGCTAATGTGGACAAGAACTGTACCAACAAGGACAGCAGCAGGTGCCATTCATTCAGCTCCCAAGTATGGAGCAGGCACCGTGTCACCATGCGTGCCATCTCTGTGTCCCCAGCTGGCACAACCTGCAAAGCAGTACCTGCACGTCCACTTTGCAGGTGGAGGAGCTACAACTCTGAAAGAAAAACCTGTATGCAGAGCCATTCAGCTACTAGGAGGTTCAAGAGCCTGTAACCCACTGTCTCAGCATTTTGCACCTTCCTGCTTCAGCACTTGCCTTCGTAATTAAATAATTACTTGTGAACTCGTTTCTATCTGCCTTCCTAACCTGACAGAAATTGCATTAGCGCAAAGACCAGATCTCTTGTACTCAATGTTCTAATCGTACAACGGACTAGGACACACAATACTAAGTGGTCACAACGGCAAATCCTTTCCGTGTGCTAGACACTGTCCTAGCACTCTCATACACGCACACTCACCTAATCCTCACATCAACCCCAATGAGTACGTATTATCGTGCCCCAGAGAGGTTAAGTAACTTGCCCTACGTCACACAGCTTGAAGTGGTAGAGCCAGCATTTAAAGCCAAGTGCTCCAACTCTTGAGTTCATTTTCTAAGTCACTAAACTCTCCTGCCTCAGGTTGTGATTAAAAGCTGCTGAGGCATATTAATGCCCACCCTGAGGAATTCCTTGCCCCCTGAGATTTCCCCATGTCCCTCCGGGCCAGAATACCCAGAGAAGGCCTCTACCTGTAAAGTGAAGAATCTCTGTCCATTGTTTGCAGATGTAGATCTGGACATCTGTGCCCCCAAGGGCCAGGTAGGTTCCACTCTGATCAAAGATCAGTGACTTCACCTGCGGGAACCAGAACAGAGGTCGCTTGAGGGGACAGAAACTAGGGGCAACTGAGAATAAAAGGAAGTTTAGATTATTTCAGTGAATCATTGACAAATGAGGAGGCAACCTAGAACACCCACCTCGAAATTGTTATCCAGCTGCAATGTCTTAAAGTTCTTAAGCTTTCGCAGATCCCAGAGCTTAACTGAAGAGTCGTCGGCCGCAGTAGCCAGGTAGTAGCCATTCTCAGAGAAGGCAATGCTGGTGATGGGGCCCGAGTGACCAGGGAAGTTGGCCACGTTGGTGCGCTCCTACAGGTGGAGAGTGCGTAGTAAAATGTCACCTGCTGGTCGTGAGGGGGCAGAATGGAGCTCACCAAATTCTTACCTCTGAGATGTCCTCTTCTGTCTTTCAGGGAAGGACAGCCAGCAGGAATAGCAGGGTGGATGGCCCAGCCCATAGCCCCCAGGCTACCCCTATCACATCCCTCAGGCAAAGCCACTGCCTCTCTGGACCTGAAACCCCCAGGTCCAGATGCCACAAGCGTTTAATCACAATGAGTAGTCCTAAATGTCCCAATCCTGAGGCTCAGGTGGAGGCAACCATGTCCTACCTTCAAGTCCCAGATCTTGATCTGAGAGTCCATAGTTCCTGTTCCAAAAATGAGTCCATCAGGATGGAACTGTGCACAGGTGAGAGCTGCAAAGAAGAGCAAAGGACCAGTGGTCAGGGCCCCCTGGGGGAGACTAAGCACAATGGAAGGCAGCCTCCTCTTCCTCATATCCCCCACCATGCCTAGCACAATGCCTGGCACTCAGCAAGTATCAGCACTAAGTGAATTTTTAAAGAACAAATGTGCAAATAAAACACAAGAGTAAATGATAAACAGCCAACGAAGAGAGACAACTTACAGCAGCCAGAGGTCTCATCTGTCACCTTGGTGAGCACACGGCCCGTCTGGATGTCAGAGAAGGCCCAGTACTAAGGAAGCAGAGACAGTGATGCCAGTAAGCAAGTGGGAGCCCTTTAGGAAGCAGGGACCCCAGTTCAGCACACCCTGGGGACCGGCTGGGGCAGGCAAGCTGTCCCTTCCTCCCACCATGTTCAAGGCCTTTGCAGGGCCCTGGCTGGGACCACACCTGGTCATCAGAGGAGCTCAGAAGATAGTCGCCAGTAGCGTGGAGGCTGAGGCCAGTCACAGCGCTCTCATGGGCCCGAACAACCTGTACACAAGAGGCATTCGGGACCGACCAAATCCTGATAGTGGCATCCGGGGAGGCAGAAAACACCAGCTCCTAGAAGAAAGCAGAGACCAACAATGACAGAGAATAGGGGACCGTAAGCCTCATAAAAGGGGCTGGGGATGGCTTCAATACCTGTAACTGTCTTGCCTGGAACCTTCCACCCACACACGATACCCCAGAAGGCCACAAGGGCATTAAATGGTAAATCCAACAGTATTTGCCCTTGGAAAGGAGGCCTCGCCATCTAGTGGTAGAAAGCATAACCGCACCAGAGTGCAATATCCTACACCTTGAGAGAGACGGGGCCAGTCCAGTTGGAGAACTGAATTCCTTATTTAGTTTAAATGATCACATCTAAGCCAGTGCCTGTTGTCTGGGGTGGGACAGTGTGAGCAGCACTGGGTCTGGAAGGGGCTGCAAGGGCATGTTCACCATCTCCCACACTTATGGATTCTTAGAAAACTCTGGGACAGAGAGAACTTACATAGTGTCACCAACTATTTTTGCCAAGACATCGAAAACTATAGGGCTTTTGTCAACATGCCGTCACAACAGAACTATTAACACCCAGCAGTTAAGAAAAGAGTACTTCCATTTATTGTTCGGGATCTAAAAATTCAAATCCCGCAACGCCATTAACCTGGTCTCAGGAGCTGCCTGACCCTCTAAACCAGCAGTCCCCCAGCTACTTCACACCCCACTTTACAGAGTCAACAGCAAGTAGCCCCCACCCTCAAGGATCATAGGAATACTTCTTCACACCTATGAGTCAAGATTTTGTTGAGCTTTGGTCCCTATAGTATGTATTATAAACACAGTAGGGTTTTCTCCTTTTCCTAGCGTAAGCTATTTCAATGCTTTTGGAAGCAACACATTTCTCCTCTCTGCCTGGCCTGAAGACCTGTGGTAGTGGGTCCTATAGAGTCAAGGGGAACCCCAGGGCTCCAAACAAAGGCCCCTAAATGTCTACGCTAGGGAGTCAGAGCTTTAGTCTCGGGTCTAATTCATATTACCAAAGAGAGAGAGAGCAGGGGGTGGGTAAGGGTTCTGGGACGTCAAACCACAGGAGCAGGGCTCAGGACCAAGGGTGACCAGGAGAACCCCTTACCTGGGAAGGGTGAAACACCACACTGGTGACTTTCTTTGTATGGCCTTTGAGGGTAGCCAAGATTTGCTCAGAACTCTTGTCAAAGACAACGACATTTTTATCCGCCCCACCTGGAAAGGACCCACATGAAATCCAAGAATGAGTCAAGTTCTTCCAGGTCCCTTTGCTGAAGGAGATACTCTTGTTCCCAGGCCCATGCACAGGGCAGGAGCAAGAACCCTTCCTGCCCCACCCCTCCCCCACCCCCACTGGCCTGCTGGGCCAGGGCAGCTCACCAGTGAGGATCTTGTTGGTGTCGGAAGGGCAGAGGTCCAAAGCCAGGATCCCAGGAATGCTGGCACTGTGCAACCCCTATGCACATCAAACCCAGTTAGGACGAATCAAGGCAGGGCACAAAGCAACACAACTCCCCTATGGCCACCCCAAGCCCAGGGAACAAGAGTGCCTTGTTTCTTATCAACTGCACTAGGCCATTGGCCTGGATACAGTACCCCCTCCCCGAATTACGGGGAAAGCCAGAGCTGGGCAGGAATAGAAGCCCAGACAACTCAGCAGCCAAGGCTAGGAACAGGGCCAGAGGCTCTGGACAGCTCTCTGCCCAGTGTGTTCCAGGCCGGCCTGCCCCTCAGAACAGCAGCGAGGGCCCTGTGGCCGAGAGGGAGGGGCCCCGGCCACTCACCACGTGGGATGCCACCTGCCGGTATTTGTTGAGCTCTTCTGGTTTCACAAGCTCCTCGGGCACAGTCTTTCCTCTCTGAGAAAAAAGAAAAAGCGCCCCCCCAAGAAAAGTGGCAACGAGTGCAGGCCTCAGCCGGCCCCCTTTCCTATGGGGTCAACTGCCTCCCCCCAGCCAGATCTCTCTCCTGGCTCTGAGAGAACTTACCTTCTTACGCTCCGTGGTTAGCACGGTGGCCTTGTCTTGAAGCTGGGGAAGAGAGGAGGATATACTACATTGAGACAAGTTATTCTGCCAGGACAACAGCATGTTGGATGCTGGTAACATCAGCAAAAACCTAATTATCTGCCAAGGTGTGTGCTAAACGCTTCCAGACACGACCTCTTTTAACTCCCACCCCACACTTACGGGGTGAGTATCAATAACCTGGTTTCATGAGGCGGAAACTGAGCCTCAGAGAACTGAAGTCACTTGCCTAAGGCCACAGAGGTGGCAAAGAACTAAGTGAGGAGACAGCCAGTTCTGCAGAGCTCCCAGACCAGGTCTATGCCACAAAGATGAGAGCCGAGAGGCCAGATGACGGTCTGAACTGTCAGGTAAAGACACAAACTATCAAGCCCCTCAAAGGAGGACTCCATCAGTGTCCAGAGAGTAGCCCAGCTCTGCATCTTGTGGCCATGTCTTGGAAATGAGTCTCAGATTCTCCATCTATATAATAATGATGCTAATATCTGTCCTGTCTCCCTCAGGGAATACATGAAAACACGTAACAAAGTGTCTTAATATTTGCAAAGAACCTCAATAAGAGCTACAAGTTACATTTTTCAGTAGTCTGTTAAATTACTGTAAATCTAAGCAGTAGGTAGTAGCATCGTTCTCATTCTTGAAGGGAAACAGACACGGAAGACCTGGTGAAGTCAGTGCAAGGTCATAAAGCTTGTGAGTGGTGATATGAAAATACCAACGCAGGCAGCCTGGTCCGAGTCTGTGCTGTGCACGACTCTACCTTCTCCCCAAGTGGAGAGGATTCTCATTCGTATGGGACTTGAGGGTGAAGAGTGAGGGCCCATCAGCATTCCCACCAAGTGAGAGCACGACCTACCTTCTGGATAATCTCGGGGGTCATTCCCACCAGCTCGCCCAAATCCATTGGCTCGCCTGCACCCTGAATGGAAGAAAGGGGAAGTGAGGGAGGCACGGAATACCCGAGACACAGGAGAGCCGCAGGAGCCACCACACACACAAAGGCAGAGAGCAAAGGGAAGACAGGGGACAACACTCACCACGACACTTGGCTGTGAGCTTGGAACAGCCTGGGGCACAATGAGACCAGCCTGTGGTTTCAGGGTAGCCAGAGCTGAGAGAGAGAACAAGTGTTAGAAATGGGACACGATGAAGCAGGACCAGCCCAGGACGGAGGGTTGGCGGGAGAGGCTGCACCTTCTCGAGCAGCCGTGACTTCCTTGGTGAGACGGGCAATGACACGGCAGGCGGCATCGTGCTGGTACAGCGCGTGGGACAGCTCTTGGCGGGTTGTCTGCAGCTGCTGGCGCAGAGTGAAGCTATGTAGCATGACTGCGTCCTGGGAGGAGGAGGAAACACCAACGTGAGGGGTGGGGAGGAGGCGGGAGCACTGGCACTCAGGCCTTGAAAAGGAGGACACTGCCTCCATCCCACGTCCTGGATCAGTATCAGTGACCCTAAGGGCACAGAGGCAGGAGAAGCCAGCTCTTTCCCACCCTCACCTTCACTGTGTACTGCAAATCCCAGGTGTCACGTCATCGCCCCACCAAGAGGGAGCAGTAATGCTGCTATTTACCAACTGTCCTTATATCAGGCACTACGCCAGGCAGTCCCTCGAGAGGAATTCATTCATTCAAATTTTAGAGCGCCTACAAGATGTGTGCAATACATTGGCAAAAACTTTGCATCTCCTTATTTCATGTGCTTATTAATTTTGAAAAACTATGTTTATAAGGTTATGTTTTAACATCGTTGGTTTAGATATAAAGTATTCAATTCTGAGAGCACCTGTCATGTCAAAGGAATACAATGTTAGAGCAACCATAATTTTAGACTGCATGCAGGGAGAACTGCAGACTTCAATAACATCCCTTTGTGTACAGTTTACAACATGAAGAAGATGTATGATGCTGATCCTGATGTCACCACACCAACAAGGAAAACGCCTATGGTACACAGGGACTGCACAAGTCCAGATATTGTACACAGAATCCAGGAGATCATCAGTGAAGCTCTAGGAAAGTCAATGCGCTCCATAGCAAGGGAACTGCAGATGTTGGATGCAACAGTTCACAAGATTACTGCTGAAGATATCAGATACAGATTTTATGTTCTTAGAAGAGGTCAGTTTATGACATGGCAGACAAAGGAAAGACTCTTCGAAAAAGCAAGTACACTGCTAACAAAATTAAACAATCCCAAAGAAAAAAACCTTCTGATTTTCTTCTTTGATGAAAAGTTTCAGCAGGCCCAAATAGTCAACAGAAGAAACAAAACATTGCTCTGTGAGAATCTTAATGAAGTCCCAATTGTCATGAAATCAAAATTTCCTCCTACAGTGATGATGGTGTTGGGTGTTGTCAGCAATGAAGGCGATATCATGACCTGGCATTTTTTCCCCCCACAAGGCTTGAAGGTGACTGCTGATGTTTACCTTGACACGTTGAGAGAAGTAGTGGTACCCTGGATGAAGCAAGTCGCAAATGGATGTCATTTTATCTTCCAACAAGATGGTGCACCAACTCATAACTCCAAAATGGTGCAAGAATTTCTCAGTGCCAATATTCCTGATTTCTGGTCAAAGGAATCTGGCCGCCTAGTTTACCAGATGCAAATCCTTTGGACTATTGTGTATAGAACACTAGTGAGACTTAAGTTAATAAACAACCTCATTCTAATAAAGAGGCTGCTAAAGCTAAGGTTGAAAACATTATGACGTACATGGATAAAAGAAAAGTTAATTAAAGTGTGCTCAAGATTCTGAAGTCTAATTGAGTCTATTATTGCAGCAAATGGAGACTGAACAATTTTTAAAATAATGACTATGTTTATGTATTTACATATAAGAATAAATTTATCTCAAAATGGAACACTTTTGTGGTATGTTCTTTTACTAAAATTTTGCCACTTCATCGTGTGCACCCTGTACTATGTGCCAGGGCTGCTCTTGGTACTGAGGATATACCCATAGATAAAACAAGCCCTTCCTGTCATGAAATGTACACTGAATTTTCCCCAAACCCTGAGAGGCACTCATCCATGTTGTACAGTCAGGAAAGCTAGAACTGGAGCACAGGCAACTTGCCTAAGGTCACGTGGCATGTGAGCAGTGCAGCTAAGCATGAACCCATGTCTGTGTGACTGCAAAAGCCTGGCTCTTCCTCTATGATCAGCCTGTGCCCCGCAGAGACAAAATAATCGCCCGTCCAAGTCCTAGGCCAGCAATATCCTCAAGTGGGGAAGACATCTATTCTTTCCCAGGGACTCACCCACTCATCCTGTAAGGCTTTCAGAATGGCTGGGATGCTGGTGGCTGAGGGAGGCTTGGGCCGGATTGGGTGAGCAACTGCCAAGAGAACGAAAGAGGGCATGAAGAACCCCAACCCAGGCTTCTCTGCCATTCTTCTCCCCTTTGGTTTTTGTTAGCAGGCCTCCTCCCATGCACTGCCACCCCTAACCCCCACCCCTCCTGGGCTCTAAGCTAAGCTGCCCCTGGGCTGCCACCAGCCTCAGGCACCTTTGATGTCGATGAGCTGCTCCTCGGACAGAGGCTGGTTGTTGACAGGGTCTGTGCCATTCTCTGCAATGTACTTCTCAATGAGCCGCCGCTCGTAGACATGATTGGAGACAGGGGACACGCACGGGTGCTCAGGCACTTCATTGGAGACTGAGGAGGAAAGGCAGGCAAGTGAACCTGGGGCGGGGAAAGGGACCCTGGGCCAGGGGGGCTGCCTCACTTGCTGATGGCCTGAATAAGACCACGCACCCACGTGCAACTACCGGCAATCAAGACGGACGGCAAGCCAGTTTTGTCCCGGCTCCAGAATGCTTTCCAGCTCTATCACTGGCATCTCCATCTGCCTCCCCACAGTCAGACAGCCAACAACTACTACTGCTCAACTCCCCTGCACCAGGCACCTGGAGAGCCGTCGGCCAATCACCCCAGCCCGTCATTCTGAACAATGATGCTCAGGCACCGTTATACTCCAGGACACAAAGCAGCACAGGCAGCCACTCAAATCTGTCTACAGCGGCGATGCTCAACATCTTCCATCTCACGGCCCACAATAACCTACTTACTTACAAAAGGTCTACAGCACAGCAGAAGCAACATTCTATTGTTTGCCAATCTGACCAAAAAGTAGGTATAATTCTGATTTCGTCTGCAGCGGACAGTTACTGTTGCATTGCCTATTGTTGTTATTATTTAATTAGACACTCTAAGGGGAAAGAGGTCGGTCCCCCTGACTCAACAGTCAGATGCTGCACGTTTTAAAGGGTCTCGCAGCACCGCGGCTGCAAGTCGCTGGTCTGCAGCCCCGAAGGGCTATGGGACCAAGCAATGCGGTAAGTCCTGTCATAGCACAAAACATGGACACGGTGTTTACTAGTCTCCAAGCGAGCCCAATGGTGAACACTTTGCACGGGTGACTTCCTCACGGCCACCTGCCAGCTCTTTCTTTACACCCGCTACCCAGCCCGGCCGCGGGACGCAGCGGGAAGAGGAGGACCGCTGGGGGCGTGCGGAAAAGCTTCTCCGGGGCGGGACGGAAACGATCAAGGTGAAAATACTCTGCAAACCGACTTCTCCAATGCAAAGAGGTCCTTTTCCGGCCAGGAAGGGGCTTGAGAGTTAGGAGGCCGGGAAGAGAAAGGGCTGCAGGAGAAAGTGGTCGCGGGTGAAACCCTGAGAACCGGAAAACGCCTCCAGGCCGCGGTAACATAGCAACAAGGAGGACGGCACAAGCCAGGAAAACGCAGGGCTCCAGGGACCGGAGAGCACAGCGCCTTCCCCCGGCTCCGCAGTCAGCTAAGCCGCACTCCGCTGAGCCTTCCAGCCTCGCCTGCAAAGGCCGCCCCGCCCCTCCCCCACCGCCCCCCAGCGCGGGCGAACTCGGGCGGGGACGGAGGGAGACCGCAGGCGGGGGGTTCGCCGTTCCCGGCGGTCGCGACCTGCCTTCCAGCCCCGTCCCTGCTGCCTCCGACCCCCCGAGACCTTCGCCAGCTGCACGAGCCCTGCGGCTACCCGAGCGCGGCCTCAAACAACAGCCGGCGCTAGGCTCCCGTTCTGCGGGGGGCACCGGGGCCCAGGGCCGCGCCCCAGGTCACAAAGCCCATCGCAGGGGATCCTGCCCCGGCCCCGGGTACCGACTGCGGCGCCAGCGCGGGCTTCCCTGCACCAGCTCCCGCTGCTCGGGCCGCAATTCGCACCGCGGGAACCAGGTGGCTGGCGACCGCCGCGTCGCGACCGTCAACTTAAGGCGTTACGTAAACTGTAAAGCGCTGCGCAAACGTGCCCCACGCCCAGGAGGAGGACCCTCCCGCGCTGACAATACGCCGCCCTGCTTCCCGGGAGCCCCGTTTCTGCCTCCGGCCCGGCCCCAGCGCCACAGCGGCCTGCAGATCCTCCCGCTCGGCTCGCCGGCCTCCTGCGACCCGCCCCGGGCCGCAGCCGATACTCACTAGAGCAAATTAGGGACATGGCGCCGTCGCTGTGCTCCGAGGCGTCACACACCGGGCTCCGGGACTAGCTTCGGCGTTGCCTCGGGCCAGTTCTTGTTCCCCCCCTGCTTCCGGGACGCTCCGCTGCGAGCGGGGAGCTGCCCCGCGGAGCGATGATCGCGTAGCGCTTCACGTGGGACTGCGGCGGATCGCGCGCCTAGACTCCAGCGCCCAACGGAAACTGTCCTTTCCCAGAATGCCACCGGGCAGGAAAGGGCGGCCAGAGAACACTCGGCTATTTCCGGACCAACGCGGCTCGTTCCGTAAAGCGGTCGCTAGGGTGAGAAGAGACCTGAACTACATTTCCCATGATACAGTGGGACTTGAAAGCCAATGCCATTGAGCAACATTTTTGAGACCCCTGCGCGCTGGGCTATGGGACCATAGTCTTGCAAGCTGTGATGTACGCCAGGATTTCCTAACGAACTTGGTAAAAGGCATGTCTCTGGATTCTGCCTTAGATAGTCTGCATTTTTGGGGCGTGCTGCACGTGGTTCCGAGGTGTTTCTCGCATGACCCTTTAATCACACTGCTAAGTGATTGGTGAAGAAAGCGCAGGTGCAGACGGATTGAGAAAGGAAACTAGCCAAGAGACCGTCCTGCCGCTAGCATCAATTTGCTCCGCAATCTCGGGGAAGTCTTTAGCTTCTCAGCCTCTTCCCTACATGACTTCTGGGTCCCTTCCAACTCAGACCATGTAGAATTCTTTGTGGTTACCTATAAAATAATTCCAGAAACTATGTACAGAGCATGTGCGGCTGTAAGGGATCCAGACCAAGCATCGGTGTTATCAGAGAAACCCTGGTTCTTCTCACCCGTGCAGGAAAGAATTACACATCAGCAAACCTGTTAGCATGCACGCGAAAGTATTCATGAGTGAGAGAGCAAAAACAAGGGTGGCCAAAGAATGGAGTGACAAGCCTGCCCTAGTGTGGCCAGAAACCCAGGGGGCTGAGGGCCAAGGGCGCCAAGAGAGCAAGTCCTTTGTTCTGAGGACTTATATAGTTGGCGGGATGGTGAATTTACATACTGATTGACAGGTAAAGGGTGGCGCTAGCTTTCCAGGACTGAGGCTTGGATACCCAAAGGTGTGGGTGGGCTTCTCTTCCTCAGGCACTGTGGGCAATTCCAGGGACTTTTCTCATCCCGTGCTAACACAGTGTTTCTTGTGACATTGGAGCACCTGGCATTATCAGACCAGGACCAGGGCTGCTGGGTTAGCAGGTGAGACATGTCTGCCTCTGCCTCTAGCATCCTGGAACAGCAGACTGGTGCGTTCAGTGTGGTCTTCTTTGCTGAAGAATTGTGATCCTGATTTTGACAGGCGGCCAAATTCAGATAGAAGTGGAGAACAGAGTGCATCCCAGGAGGAGGGACAGCACAAGCAAAGGCTTGGAGGGAAGAATAAAAGTTGCAGCTATGAAAGGTAGTAGAGCAGAGTTGCCAAGCACATAGGCTCTAAAGTCATAGTGTGTGCATGCTCTAATCCCAACTCCAGCTAGTCGGTGAACTGTGAACTCCTCTGCCTAATTTCCTCATCTGCAAAAGAGGTCAGTGATAACAAAGGGTGAATTAACTCATAAGGTTGAGGTGAGGACTTAAGCTTTAAAAGTGTTTTTGACTGGTGTGGCTCAGTGGATTGAGCATCAGCCTGTGAACTGAAAGTTGCTGGTTCAATTCCCAGCCAGGGCACATAACTAGGTTGCAAGCCAGGTCTCCAGCCAGGTCCGTAGCTGGAGGCAGGTTCTCTCCCTTTTTTCCTCCCTCCTTTCCCCTCTCTCTAAAAATAATGAGTAAAATTTTTTAAAAATAAAACAAGTCCTGGCCGATGACACAGTGGATAAGGCACCGGCCTACGAACCCAAAGATCACTGGTTTGATTCCCAGCCAGGGCACATAACCAGGTTGCAAGGCAGGTCTCCAGCCAGATCTGTAGCTGGGGGCACATAACCAGGTTGCAAGGCAGGTCTCCAGCCAGGTCTGTAGCTGGGGGCAGGTGAAAGGCAACCATACATTGATGTTTCTCCCTCTCTGCCTCTCTCCCTTTCCCTCTCTCTAAAAAATAATAAAGCCTTTAAAAATAAATAAATAAATAAAAATAAAAGTACTTTGAATTAAACTTGACACATGTTAAGTCTAAGGTAAGTACTCATATTTGTTATCATTATCCCGAAAGCCAAGCAAAATTGTCCAAACCACTGTCATCTCTCCGTGGCACCAATAAAATAGCATCCTAATTGGTCTTGCTTCAAATCCACTTCCCAACAAACAACCAGTCATCTATTTTTCAATGAAAAGTCATTTTCACTGATCTTCAGGAATTTCATTCATTCAACAAATGTTGATTGGGTGCTTCCAATCTGATAACTGGACGTACAAATGGTGAACAAGTCAACAAACGACAAGTGCTGGTGAGGATGTGGAGAAAAGGGAACCCTGGTGCACTGCTGGTGGGAGTACAGAACAGTGCAGCCACTGCGGAAGACAGTATGGAATTTCCTCAAAAAACTCAAAGTGGAATTGCCTTATGACCCAGTGATTCCACTGCTAGGATTATATCTGTAGAACCCTGAAACATCAATTCACAAGAACCTATGCACCCCTATGTTCATAGCAGCACTATTTACAATAGCCAAGTGTAGAAAACAATCTAAGTGCTCTTCAGTGGATGATTGGATCAAGAAACTGTGGTACATTTACACAGTGCAATTCTATGCAGGAGAAAGAAAGAAGGAACTTCTACTATTTGCGATAGCATGGAGAGAATCATGCTCAGTGAAACAGGCCAGGCAGCAAAAGACAAATACCATATACTCTCACTTAATACAGGAGACTAATGAACAAAACAAACAGATAAGCAGAATGGAACAAGAGACACGGGAAAAAAGGAGCAGAATGATGGTGACTAGCTGGGAGGGGGAGAAGGGGGAACGTGGGGGAAGGGGTCAGTCTAGGAGGTGGTGTGAAGGACCCACCCACATGGACAACGAGGTGGGGATTGTGGGAGAGGGGGCAGGGAGGGTGGGACAGGGAAGAAAGATGGCGCGGGAGGCGGGGGAATGAAATAATTGTAATACAACAATAATAAAATTTTAAAGATAAAAGAAAGATAAGGTTCCTCCTTTCTTGGAGCTTACATACAGGACAGGGGTCGGGGCAGGAGCTGGGGAACCACAGACACCTAGACAATCAACACGTGAGGAAATTCCTGAGTGGTAAGTGCTAAGAATAAAACAAACCAGAGTAAAGTAGAAAGGAGGTGCTGTGGATCAGAGGGATGGGCTACTTAAAGCATGAAGGGCATCTCTGAGAAAGTGACATTTTCAATTTTTTTGCTGAGACCTGAATGAGGGTGTTTCTTCCCCAAGACCTACACCATTTAGCCCACACTGACCTCCCTGTTCACATGTCACTTCTCCAGCCACTCTGGCTGGTGCCAGTGCTTTTGCCTGGAACACTTTGCTCAACACCCTCCCTCCTTCCCTTCTCTCATACCTTCCAAAGTAAACTTTAGTCTCCATTTAAATGGTGCCTCCTCTGGAGGCACCATTTTTTTCTTGACCCCCAACTGAAGTTTAGTCCCCACAGCATCCTGTAATTGTCCTCTGAGCCACTCTGGAGAACTATGATTATTTCATTGTGTACAAGTATCCGTTTAATGTCTGGGTTCTTCACTAGAATGTAAACTCTGCAATGGCAAGAGCCATAGCTGTTCTGGTCTAACACAGTGCCTGACACACAGCAGGAACTTCGTAAGTTGTTGGCTGAATGACAGGCTGCCTGACAGACCCAGGTACCTTTATGTGCCTGGACGTGGTAGAGAATAAAATGGATCTGTTTAGTTTGGGCCTTGAAGGTGGTTAGCTTTTTGGAGGTTGGCAGCAGAACAGCAGTTGACTATGGAGTAACCACCATACTTCCAGAAGATCGCTCTGGAAGATACTCAACTGGATGGGCTAGAGAGGGACACAGTAAAGGGAGAGAGACCCAGTAACTCATTTATTGGATAAGTCTTTATTGGGGACTAACTGTCCACTGTGGGCCTGCCAGGCACTGTACTAAACCCAGTGAGTGAAACCAGAGATGTCCCCATACTGAGGAGTTAATGGCTATGACAGAAGAAAAAGAGGCGAGGGGGCACAACCTTTCAAGGCTTTTGAGCCAGCCCCTCAGGGCATAGAAAGGATTCAGGGCATTTGACTTTGGAGGAAATAATACAGGTAAGAAATTGATCTCATGGGGAAGAGGACAGAGGGGAGCAAAAAGGGGATGGATGTAATACAACAACAATAAAATTAAATTAAAAAAAGAAAGAAAAATTGATCTCAGAGTCCTCTCTACTGCCCCCAATCTCAGCCTCTTCACAGAGGAGATACGAATTGCCTAGGCTGGGAAGGGAGACATAGCAGGAAGGGGATGGATGTGCAGCTGTTGGTGGGTCTCTGAGAAGGGAATTCTATGCTCTAGAGCCAATAATATAAAAGAAGCTCCATTGCCTGGGTGGCTTTAGGGGCAAACTGTGTGGACAAGTGACTGCAGAAAGAGTGAAGATAGGGACTATATAAAATAGAGTCGCTTTAACTGCTAAAGTTATTAACAGTAGGAAGGTTAAGCATGGGAAAGGCTCCATTCTTGTTCTAACTAGGCCTGGGAATTTAAACTTTTGAACCTTCCAGTCCTGCCTCAATGCCTGCATATGCATATGGGCATATACAAGAACTCCAGGTAATCCTCTGAGTATGCCTTGAAGGACTCAAGCATCCAGACCACTGACGTGACCCGATTGCCTGGCACCCATCTTCTGGACCATCTGGCCTCTGGCATCTGACTGATAATCATCTGGACCAATCCTAGGGCTAAGAATGCATGACTGATAATTCTCAAGAATGTACTTTTTACTATAAGAACTATTAACTGTTCCTTCTTCTTTGGAACACTTCTGAGGTTTTTGCCTAGCTCTGTTCCCAGTTTGCAAACTCTAAGACCCTTTATTTAATCATTATTATCATTTATTTCTGGCAAAGTCTCCAGACTCTTTGAGTTCATGCCACATGACCGAGGGTTAGGCAGGATCGTACAGCTCGTACAACTGACACTGAGGATTAGAGCAATCGATCCTTTCCCCCTCCCTTCTGTGGCCCTTCGTTAATTTTCCAAAAGGTGCGTATACATCATGAAAATCAAGGGTGGGAAAAACCCTGAACTGTCTATGAGATCGTTTCTACTCCTCCGATGGAAAAGGGAGTTAAAAAAGAAGTTTATCTAGTCATAAGGGGGAAAAGTTATTTCTTGCACAGGAGTCTGTGACCTTAGAAGCCATCTCACAAGCAAGGATCAAGTTGCAAATGTTAGAAAGGCTGGAAGGTGAGGCCGGCAATGCTGCTAGAACCTGTTGGGGAAGAAAGAGACCCTTAGCTGAAGCAGGAAGTGATAAGGGTCCAGGGCAAAACAGAAGCGCTGACAACCATCTAAAGGAAAGACACAACTGGAAGAGGCAACAAACTGGTTGTTTCCCCTGTGCAAATAAATAGTCTGGAAAGAAGACAGAATTAGAAGGCTGGTGGGGGTGGAAAGGTTTCGTTTTGGTGTTGAGTTTCAGAAACTGCTTTAACATCAAAGGTGAACTGCCAACGTGATTAGGCTAGCAACTTAGATTTAAAAAAAAAAAAAAAAAAAAACAAGTACAGTTACTTCGTTGAGTCCCCACACCTACTATGAAGTATTTTTATAGTAGAAACAATTGAGAGTTGAACCGACGTGCCCGGAATTACCAAACAGGCAAGGAATGGCCTTCCTCCAAATTCCTGCCCCGCCCCGCCAAATGCTGCCCGTTTTTGTTTTGTTTTTGTAGAAATGGGGTCTGGGAGTTGCTCCCTGTCCTTCCCCACACTTGGACGCACATTTTGGGAGTTATCTGCAGAGTTCGGGCGTGGAACAGCTGTCGCAGCAGGTGCCTCTCCCCAGCATCGTGAGCTCCGACTGCTCCAACATCCCTTTGTGTCTTTTCGGCGCGAAAAGTTTCTCAAAACACCAAGGGCTCTTGGGCGCCCCGCGGTGGGAACAATGCGCAGGAGGCACTGCGGGGCTGGGGGACTCACTTGCCCGAAATGCCGAGGGGCTGCAGAGGCGGAGAGGCTGCCACGCCGACCTCCAAGATCTAGTTTAGCCACGCTACAGGCCAGATATGGTCACGTCTGTCTCCTTCGCAGACACTTCCGTTCCCAGCGCGGGCTCCCAGTCCCGCTCCTCCGGGTGGGAGAGTTCGGGGAAAAACAAAACCGTGGGGTAGGGCGCATGCGCCCCAGCGCCCCGGCTTCGGGCCGAGGGAGCGGCCGCGGCCAGGCGCTTTCCGCTTTGCGCGTGCGCAGACGGTCAGGCACCACCCGGGGGTTGAGGCGCGGGTTTGGTGGCGCGTTTTAGCGAAGTCGCACGTGAAGAGCTGCAGGGGCCCAAGGCGGGTGAGTGCGGGCCGAAACCGGAGCTCGGGGACAGGCGGGGCCGAGGGGGCGGCAGCCACGGCAGGCGGGATCGGGGTGGCCAAGCGTGCAGGACCCGGTAGGGGTCCGACGTCGCGCGGTGGGAAAGGCGGCCTGGGACCCGGATCCTCGTTGCTATGCAACAGGGGGCGTCGTTACTAGGTAACAGGAGGCGCTGGTTTCCTGGGAGCGCAGGGTTCCGAACGGTGCTCAGAAGTGCTGCGGAGGTGCGGCGGCGGCCAGGCTGGGAAAAGAAGCCAGCGCTGGGCACCTCGCCCCCACCCCCTACCCCATGGCCCAGCTTCCTGCGGCCTCGCGCCGAGCCCTTTGGGGTACCCCGAACCCATGGGCCGCGCCAGGTTCGTTGCCAGAGTTGCCACCCAGCAAGGGCTTGGCAGGGGACAGGCTGTTCGAAATAGCGCATGCCACTGACACCCTCCCTGTCTGGGGGAGGCTGGGCCCTGGGGAGGACTCACGAGGCTGCGGAGCTGCCCCCTTGCCTGTCGCCCTGTCCCAAACAGTTGCTGGGAAGCAGCTGTCAGGGGGTTAGCGGGGGCTAGCGGGGGCTCCCACCTGCCAGGATGCTGACTTCATTCCCCTCAGTAGCAGCTTCGCGCGGTCTAAGAGCTTCCTTTCAGCACAGCTGCCCTTCTTGGGTGGCTGCTGCATATTTGGATCAACTTTAAAATAAGCCCCTCTCCGCTCCTCTCCAGGACTCTCGGTTGTCACTACCCTCACAGTGTCTTGCCGGGCTTCTAATATTCATTTAACAAGCATGTATTAGTCACCATTCTATGCTAGGCTCTGGGGATTTCAAGAAAAATTATCTGTCAAGTATGACCGGGAGGTGCTCATGGAGGCAGGCATATAAACTGCTCAATTCTGCTGCAATGTAACGAGTGTTCTGTTGGCAGTTTGTGTACTGCAACATTTCTATAGTTGTTACAGTGTACAAAGTTCTTGCAGAAATATGTTAACTCCTTACAATAACTCTTAACCCCATTTCACATTTGAGGAGACTGAAATTCAACTAAAGTAATAGGCATAAGGTAGTAGCTTCTAATTTGTGGCAGATTCAGCCTGGGACCACAATTGAGGGTCCTTTGTACACGGGTAGGCTTTTAGTGCATGGCCTAGAGCATACTTTTCCCTGTACTTCCTGATTATCATTATGTATCAGAAACCCCTGGGAGCTCTGAAAACAGAAGACCGAGGCCTCTCTGGGAGAGGCTGTCATAGCTAGCCCTGGTGGGGCAGACATCCTGATGGTGTACAGGACCTGCTCCACAGGGACAGCTGTGAGTAAGGATGGGGAAATCAGGGCCAGCAGAGGGCACTAGGTCAGCTGCCCCTCCTGCCACGTTGTGATTCATTCGGTGAAAAAAAACCAAGCAGAGGAAGGAGCTTTGGAGGGGGTGTGTGGACTGCCCCACCCTGCCCTCTTAGCAAACCACACCTAAACATATACTATAGTGCCTCTCTCACTACCAGAGTTAAAGAAAGCAGTTTTCCACACTCAGCCGGGTTTTCCTAGCCCTGCCTGAACCACAGTGGACGGTCTAGTCCCAATTTTTTGCCGTCTTCATCCCTCTTGATACAAAATGACCTGTGAGCCAAGCAGGTGGGTCATCTGCTGGTGTGTATTCCCATGCTGGGAGTTCTGGATGTCCTCTCACTTAGAACTTGTTGCTATTGAGGGCAGTTATCATTGCCTTGAGGGCAGGGCCTATGTCTGATGGAGCCAACATGGGGGTGTGGAATGAGCAAGAGGGCAAGATTTAGATTTTGGAGTCAAATCCCAGTTCTGCCATGTGAACTTGAACAAGTCACTTGACCTCTTCACACCATAGTTTTCTGAGTAAAATGTAGAGAGTAGAAATGCCTTATAAGATTGTCCTAGGAGTTTAATAAAGTGGTGAAATAAAAAGCACTTTGTAAATTATAAAGCAACCAACACAATATATATGTGGATGTACACACACACACACAATTTTGTTATTGTCGAGTGCCTGCTGTATGAGGCCAGGCATTGCAGGTGAAGAACACTTAAAACATGCTTTCTCATCCCTGGCTGGTGGCACAGTGGATAAGATGCCAGCCTGTGAATCCAAAGGTCACTGGTTGGATTCCCCAGCCAGGGCACATCACCAGGTTGCAAGCCAGGTCTCCAGCCAGGTCCGTAGCTGGAGGCAGGTGAACGGCAACCATACAATGATGTTTCTCTCCCTTTCTTCCTCCCTCCCTGCCCTTCTCTCTGAAAATAATGAATAAAATATTAAAAAACAAAACAAAACAAAAAAACATGTTTTCTCTTAGAGCTCGATGCTGCTTCTGCCCTTGGACCATGGCTGCTTTTCAGTAAAAGCGTTTGATTGGGCTGAAGTGAGGTCGGTTAATAGTGATGATTCAGATTCTTGCTGCCTGGGATTAACATGGAAGAAAAGGGAAAGGTTCCTGTTAAAGAAAACAGTTTGAACAAGTGGACCAGCCAGTAATCTGCACTCTTCTCTGCAAAGCACACACTCCACGGTTCTGTTAGATTAGATTTCCAGTGCATGTCAGGAGGTCAGCTGGCAGGGCCATGCTGGCCTCACTGAGGAGTGTTTATTTCTAGGTCCCCCTGTTCCCCTCACCTGGGTCTAGTGGCCACTTGAAAGTGGAGGCCAGTGCAGAACTCAGCAGGCTGCCATGGGGGCAAGGGGGAGGGGGGCAGCTCATGTCACCCTGACCTTCTAGAATAGAGGAGGTGACATCTGACTCCTGCTGGTGGAGGTCCTTGGATATAGAATCCAACCCAATATTAGCAACCCTGCTCTTTAAGTCCCCAGGGTGGTTATGACCCAGATAACTCAGGAACTGACCTGTGCTTTCCTCACCTCCCACCACTGGTAGGTAGGGACCATCTGGTTCTTGATTTGTGCCAAAAAGAGTAGAGGCTTCCTAGCCTGGGGTCATTCCACATGAATTGCATGTTTTCCAGCCCTGCTTGATCCTACAGGTCTCGGGGGAGACTTTGAGCCATTGCTTCAGGGCCAGAAAGTGCCTGAATGCAGTATTTTTATAAATAACCCTTTCTTGAACAAGCTCTCTTCCCTCTCCTCCATCCCGATGGCTCTGGCTTTCTGGGCCGGCTCTGAATGCCCAGGTAGCTGCAGAAACTTCAAGCACCTGGCTGCTCCTAACTCAGGGTATGACTTAGCCTCTGATCATGAGGTCTGAGTCATGGAAACTCCCTGAAGCTACAGGTTCATTTCCAAGCCTGGAAGCGAAGAGAGTAGTTCCTGGGGCCACTTGACATTTTTCAAGCATGGCGGCAAAGAAAAGTTGGGATTTGAAAACATTTCTTGGTTGATCCTCACCTGCTTCAGCGAGTTAATACTTGTTGGATCTTAACTTGTCTGTAGCGTAGCATCATGTAACAGACAAGATCAGAGCTCAAAACACAAAGTGGTTAAGTGAATTGTCACCAGGAATTCGCGGAGATGATTGGTAGATGCCAAATTTCTCTTAGCTCACAAAGGATCCACCTGTTGTGTGACTTTATAAATCACTTCTGGGACTTACATTGGAGACTATATGACAGGATAGTGTGTGCAAGGGAGTCTCATGTGAGGTGCACCTGGATTCAAGTTCTAGACTTTTCACTCGTTGCCTTTCCCACCTCAGTCTCGTCATCAGTCAAATGGGTCACATGAGGGATAATACCTACATGATAGGCTGTTATAAGGATTAAATGAGATGGTGCGCATGGTTAGCTTTTTATTAATAAGAATATCTTTCTTTAAAGGTTGTGTTTTATAATCCTTTGCCTACACTGGAGCTGGGGAGTTGAGTTCTTTTTAAGTCTGTGGTTCTCAACTAATCGCTTGGGAGCTTTTCCAGGTCTAAGCCTAGGCTACATCCAGACGGTGACAACAGAACCTCTAGGTGTGGGACAACGGGCCCAGTCCTTTGTGAAGCCCCCACGTGATTCCAGTGAGCAGCCACCATTGAGATCTGCTCTCTTACCTTCACTCCAGCGAGGATGCAATTTGGGGGCAGAAGCTTGGGTTCATATCCTGACATTTCTACTTTGCCCAGTGACCTTGGGCAAATACTTAACTCCTGGCTCAGTTTCGTCTCATCTGTACCAATAAGGGTGGTCCTGCAGAGCAAATGGCATATGTGCACTCATATTCTTGTCTGAGCTTTTTTCTTTATATTGTTATATGGTGGTAATCCTATTTGTGTGCTATTTTAAGTTGTTTTTTTTAATTTATTTTTTAATTTTATTGTTGTTGTATTACAACCATCCCCTTTTTGCTCCCCTCTGTCTTAAGTTGTTTTTTTTTTTTTTAATTTTATTGTTGTTGTATTACATTCATCCCCTTTTTGCTCCCCTCTGTCCCCTTCCCCACCCACCCACTACCCACAAAAGTCAATCCCACCTGTTGTCCATGTCCATGGTTCCTTTATACTAGGTTCTTGTCTAAGCTGCTCCCCTTCCTTGCCTTGCCTCTTCCTCCCTGCTCCCCCCAACCCCCTTCCCCCTGACCACTGAAGGCCTATTCCCTGTATTCATATATCTGGTTCTGTTTTGCTTGTTGTTAGTTTTGTTCATTATTGTCCTGTAATGGGTGAGATCATATGGTATTTGTCCTTCACTGACTGGCTTATTTCACTAAGCATAATACTCTCCAGTTCCATCCATGTTGTTGCAAAGGGTACAAGTTCCTTCTTTCTTTCTGCTATATAGAATTCCATTGTGTAAATGTACCAAAGTTTTTTTATTTAAGTTGCTTTTTTTAATATTAGTTTTATCTTAAGTAGGTTATAAACTCCTTGGGGACAGAGCCTTATAGTCCTACAATTTTTTTTATGCCCAAAGCACTAAGACACAGAGGCAGGCCTTCAGATTTTTGTCAGCCTTTAAAAAAACTGTTTTGTTAATGAATTGATTTGCAAGAGAGAAAGGAACACCAATTTGTTGTTCCACTTACTTATGCATCCATTGGCTACACCTGTGTGCCCTGACCAGCGGTTGAAGGGGTCACTTTGGCATATTGGGACGATGTTCTAACCAGCTAAGCTACTTGGCAAGGGCCAGGTGTTCAGATTTTTAGAACTGGAGTAAGCATTCGAGAGATCTTCTCGTCCTCGCAGGTTAACTCCTACGCAAGCGGTAAACAAAGTGAAAGGGGAATCAGTGGATCAGGTGGTTATGCCCAGCCGAAGTTGGTAAATCCCAGTTCTGCCTGTCTCAACCACCAGGCGCCGGGTCAGGTCATGGCTGAGACGTGGGGTTCTGTGCCATTCTGGCTTTCTCTTCACCCTGGGCCCTTCTCCCTACAGACCCAGCATGGCAGGTTCAGGTCGCGTTTGGCCATCGGGCAAGCATCTGTTTAAAGCCATCCTGATGATCCTAGTGGCCCTCATCCTCCTCCACTCAGCATCGTCCGAGTCCCCGCGAGACTTCGCGCAACCAGGCCAGCAGAAGAGGGAGGTCCCAGTTGATCTCTTGAGCCAGATAGGACGGTCCGTCCGGAGAACTGTGGATGCCTGGGTCGGACCAGAGACCATGCACCTGGTTTCTGAGGTAAGGCAGCCCCTGCTGTGACTATGCACAGGGAGAAAGATAAAGGAGGAGATATTAGTGGTACCACCTCTTCTGTGTGTTCTAATCCCTGGTGCAGAGCCCCAAATTCTACAGAAGGAAGCAGACAGTTTGCACTCCCATTGTTCAGCTTCTGCCCTGAGGCCCTTAGCTCCACCCCCAGCTTCCCTAGTTCCTGCCCCTTCTTACCAGACAGGCTGGGAAATGAGCCATTTTTACAAACCTGTGTCACTGGGTGACTACGGAATCTGACTTTGGTCTCCATTAGACCTTAAGTCTTAAGTTGTCAAAATATTATGTCTTCACCTGTAGAGGTTGGGGCAGGGTAGAAGAGGCAGCTCTTCTACCTAATGGTGTCCCAGACATGGTGTTACATACTTTTGATAGTATGAAAAGGCTGAGATGATCGTTTATAACATCTGTAATTTAGTAGAGCTGATTGATTCCTTTTTCACTAAACAACTTAGCCCTGTGTAGCTGTTACTTCACATACCTTCATGATTCCCTGGGGGGTTAGGAGGATCCCAGTGTTACAGGATGACCACAATAGGGATTTGATGATCCCCCCAGCCACATACAGCTAGTACCACAAGCGATGTGTTCAAGCCAAAGTTGAATTAGAGCCCAGAGGAAGGGGCATGGCCTGCCATCTACCCCTGTGCACTGTGGAAGGGATCCCCCGGCCAGGACCAGGCAGGCAGACCTCTGGCTGAGAAGCAGGTGGGAGACATCCCTGCCGGGCCTCGCCTCTGCCATGGTGATGAGGCTTGGAGGAGAAGCCCCTCATTAAATATGGATTCATCTGTGCACCACTCTTCCCACAGACCGCGTCTCAGGTGATGTGGGCTGTCTCCTCAGCCATCTCCGTGGGCTTCTTTGCTCTGTCTGGGATCTCCGCACAGCTGCTGAACGCCTTGGGACTAGATGGTGAGTGGCAGACAATTGGTTAGGTCACCTGGCGCTCCGCCCATCACTCCCTGTTCGTGGGAGCTTGTCTTTTCAGGGTCGGAAGGTCTCCCCAGCCTCCTGATATCTCCCAGGTCTCCCCAGAGGCCAGCACAAGAGCAGGCCAAAAACTCCCACCCCCTACCAGGTGTTAGCTCCAGGTCAAGAGAAGCATCACACTCAGCCTGAGTGTCATTTAACTCGCCCACAGCCTAGAGAATTACTCCCATGTTGTAGATGAAACTGGTTTGGCCAAGGGAAGTCATCTACCCACAACTGGCAGGAACCAGGGCTAAGAGATTCAGACTCACATCTCTGGGACCCTGTGGGAAAGGATTTTTAGCTCCTTTGCAGGTGAGGGTGGGGAGGCTGAGGGGTAAGTTCTCCCCTTCCATAGGTTCTAACTCCCCCTCTCCCACCAGTCCCTCCCCACTCCAGGCTGGCTGATTCTGTGACTGTTCCTCCTTTCAGGAGACCACTTCACCCAGTGCCTGAAGCTCAGCCCCAGCCAGGTCCAGACCTTCCTGCTGTGGGGAGGCGCGGCCCTGGTAATCTATTGGCTTCTGTCCCTTCTCCTCGGCTTGCTGTTGGCCTTGTTGGGGAGGATCCTGTGGGGCCTGAAGCTTGCCTTCTTCCTGGCCGGCTTTGTGGCCCTGATGAGGTCGGTGCCGGACCCTTCCACCAGGGCCCTGCTTCTCCTGGCCCTGCTGACCCTCTTTGCTTTGCTGAGCCGGCTCACTGGCAGCCGGGCCTCTGGGGCCCAGCTGGAGGCCAAGGTTCGAGCTCTGGAGCGCCAGGTGGAGGAGATGCGCTGGCGGCAGAGGCGAGCGGCCAAGGGGACCCGGAGCATGGAGGAGGAGTGAGAAGTGCGCCTGACAATGCCACCCCCATCATACCAAGGAGCTGAGCTGCTTCTGGATGGCTGGACCTCCTTCCAGCCCCCTGCCCGTCTCTTGCCGTGTCTCTGAACCCTCAGAACCTTAATCTCTGCACCAGACCCCTAGCTGAGAGGGAAGAAGACCATCCCCCTACTGGTCCTCTGCCTGGGGTTGGGGTGTCCTCTTACCCCTTCCTCTGCTCCCAGCTGTCGCAGCCGGGGTAGCCTGAAAAGCAACTTCCCCCGTCGTCCCCAGCTTTTGCTTCCGCTCTCAGCAAACATCACTACCACTGGCCTCCTGTGACTGCCACCACCTCCCCTTCCTGCTCTTGCTCTCCTGTCCTTCTCTTGCCCCTCTTTCGCCAAGTTCCAGCCCTGTGCTCCAACCAAACCACTGTCCCTCGAGGCCTGCCCCTGTCCCCTTCATCGCCCAGCATGGGAAAGAGGCAGACTACATGGGACTTGAGGGGAACAGAAATGGGGATGCTCTGCCATGGGGCTGGGGGTGAGATAGAGGTGCATGGTCTGTTACAAGTGCCTTAATGGGAGCCCGCTGCTATACTGTATGTAGGAAGGTGTGCATGGCTGCTTTGTGTCAAGAAGCGAGCGAGTGAGTGGTTCCTCTCAGGATCTGGATTCCCCTTCAGCCAAAGCAAAAGACGACTGCTTCGGAGGCTGTGCCTGCATGTAGGACTATGCAGTGGCCGTCAGATCCCCTGTGGGGATTTCAGGGACCTGAGGAGGATGCAGTACCCCTTGTCTGCGGAGCTCCAGGCGGGTCTCCATCTCTCTCCATTCACTGCCACCAAGGAGCCGCTGATCAGGAACCGCTCCAATGGCCTGCGAGGACTGACATGGAGCAGACACACCAGAGGTGGCACCACAGCCCTTTCCCTTCACACGCTGCAGGGAGCAGGGGGAGCCCACCCCTCTCCGCCAGGGCCCCCTCTTCCTTAGAGGCTCCGGTGGAACTGGGCTTCCTGCTCTGCCAGCCGGGCCGGTCCCCCCCCCTCCCCCAGGAGTGAATAAATGCCCGGTTCTTAACTGTTGCGGCTTGATGTGGAATCACAGCTGCAGCGATGTATGTTATCAGCGCTTGGTTGGTTTTAAATAAAGTGCTTGCCATTTTATTATCTTGTTCCATGTAAAATATATTACTCAAAGTCTAGATTGCTTTGATTTCACCCTCTACAGCTAAACCCATTACGCAGAGCCCTGCAGGTTTCTTGACTTTTCCCAGCAGGGGCAGTGTAAAGCCTGCAGGAAGGGAATTGGGGGGGGGGGGGGGGGCCGGGGGGAGTTAGAGGGAGGCTGGTACCAGGTACCCTTTTCTCACCATGGCGAAGGAGGGAGGCATGGCCTGTTACAAAACTTCCAGAGACGGGCCAGCACCCCCACCCCTTTGTGCAGAAGTGTGGAACCCTGGCCCACGGCCTGGAGACTTGCCTGCCCTTCGTCCTTCCCCCACCAGATAGGAGTTTCCTGCACTGTGGTTCTCAGTCCAGCCCATAGATTTAATCAATTGTTTTGTGGAGGGGCCTGGGCATGTGTTTCATTTTGGGTTTTTTTTAGCTGCCCTGGAAATGCTAATGGTTAGCCAGGTGCCCTGCCCTGGAACCTCCCGGGGGGCCAGGACAGGGGAGGCAGGCCTTCCCTCCAGAGCAGACACAAGCTCTCCCACTTCTAGGCCCACCCGCCCCTCTGGACCGGACTGGGCCTGAAATTCCATCTGCCTGCCCCTGGAGCCGTTCCTCCGCAGCAGTGGCCCTCTCTGTCAGGGCAAGCCAAAGTGGTTGACACCCGGCCCAACTGGCCCCTCTCACCCCTTTTCCAGCCTTGTACCAAGGTCCGCCTCGTCCTTGAACTCCCGTTCTGATTCAGGTGTCAGATTCCTTTACAGGTGAGCTGTGCGTGGGGCGGGGCAGAAGCAGGGGAAGTGGCTTTTTCCCTCCTTAGTCAGGAGCTTCTGAGAAGGAGCGAAAAGAACGCTTCTCGTCCCCCTGGCAAAGGCGGGTCATTCCCCCCTAGTTGAGTCTGCGAGGAAGGGGCCTTCTTCCAGACTTGAGCGCGGGGGCGCCCGGGGTCTGGGATCCGAGGGGCACTAGGACCCGGCGGGGCGGAGGGGCGGCCGGGGCGGCCGCGCTCGCTCCCGCCTCCGGCTCGGGCTCCGGCTCCAGCTCCCGCGCCCGCTCCATTGTCTGGGAACGGCGGCCGCCGGCGTGCGGCGGACGGGCGGCGGGTGCCCAGCCTGCCGGGTCTGGCCGGCGCCGAGCGGGCGCGGAGGATGCGGGGCAGCCTGAGACCACCTGAGCCGCCCGTCTAGTCCCGCCTTCCGAGGGAGGCTGCGCGCCGGGATGGAGGGACGCGCGGCGGTGCCCCGGGCGCCGTGGCTCTGCCTCCTGGTGGCCCTCGTCCTGGACGTCGGGAGAGGTCAGCGGCACGGGCGGGGCGGGGCGAGCGGCGGCCGGGCCAGGGCCGAGCGCGAAAGGGCTGTCCGGGAGCCGGGAGCCGGCGACCCGCGGGTGCTCGGACTCAGCCCCGGCGGGCTCGCCCGCAGCATGCCTGGAGGGCTGGCGAGCTCACCCCGGGGTCCTGCTCAACCTGGCAACTCCTCCCCGACCCAGGGCCAGCCGGGTCCGGGCTCTCTCCGCTGCCCCGGCTCCCCCACGGGGTCCCGCACCTTCCCCGAGCCTCCCCTGCAGCCAGGGCATCTAACCCGCCCCCCACCCCCACCCGGGCGCACCGGCTCCCGTGGCTGCCCTCCGCAGGGCTGCACCCCCATGGCTCCTAGCCCCCTCTCCCCGCTGCAGTCCACCCCCGGGAACGAGAAGCAGCCTCTCTGCCCGGGATCTGCGGGATAGGCAGCCATCCTTCTCCTGCCCCGCGGAGTTCTCTGACCTTGGAGCCCCAAGAGATTGCCCCATCCGTGCCTTCCTGAGCCCTTCTGGGGATCCCCACCACTGGAGGAAGAGGCAGCGACTTCCTTGCTCCCTGAGGCTACTGCCCTTGGCTGAGGGCTGTGGCTGCGAGTGGATGACGCTGCAGGAGAGTGGGGGAAAGTGAGACTTGCTCTACCCCACTCACCCCACTGAGGGAGTTGAGATCTGGATGCTGGAGGCCGTGGGAGTGAGGTCTCCTCCCAGCATCTTGTAATTATCCAGGCAATGGAGTAGTAGGAGGAAGGGAGGCCAGTGGCTGCCCCCTGGGAGCCTGTAGGCTCACCTGTTACACTAGAGGGGTCGGGGGTGGGAGCTGTCTCAGGCACGGGCTAGTTGATGGGGAGGGTCTTGAAGGAGGTTGAAACCATCAAGTCCCCCAGCGCAGCAATGGAGCTGAGAGGGAGCCTGCTTTCAGCCACCTGCTCCTCTCCCCAGGGGACCCTTCGGGACCCTTAATAACCCCTTACAGGGAGATGAGGAAAGCCTGGTCACATCCATTATGCAACAGCAGTCACCCCTCCTCCCTACTGCGCTCCACGGTTTCCAAAACCCTCTCCTGTCTACCATGTCACGACCTGCCAGTTCTGCAGGTGAGGAAACGGAGGCTCCAGGATGTTAAATGACTGGCCCAACCTTCCTCGAGGCAGAGTCAGGTCTCCAGACTCCCAGGACATCCCCTCCAGGGCGAGCTGCCCAGTTTGTGATCCAGGATGGATAAGACAAGGTCCATGCTGCTAGAAAGCTAGTACATTCAGAGAAGACAATCAGTAACGGAGGAGATGGAGGAGTGGGCAGGCAATCAAAGAGGGCTTTTTTGAGGAGGCAACGTTTACTCTTGGACCTGAAGGAGGAGGGAGAGACCCACGGTCTAGGGAGTGAACACTTGCAAGCAGTATAGGGTGGAGGCAGGAAGCCGGGTGTTCGGGTGGCTGATGCCTGGACTCTGACTCCTAGCTGCGTCGGGCACCAGCTATGGGACGCCAGGCAGGGGCCTTAACCTCAGCCTCATCTGCATCCATGAAATGGGATTAGTAACCATAGTACCTAGTTCTCAGAGTTACAACAAAAACTCAAAGAGTTAATGCATGTATGTAAAGTGTTTTAATGGTAGTTAAGTGATGTTCTAAAATGGTTAATTATGATTATTAGGGCTGACTAGTAGTCAGTTGGATTGCAACCCAAGTATGGCCTTGGTAATCCCTTGTCCTCTGTCCAGGCTTTTGGCTCCCACCCACGCCACCTCCCACCCACTCTTGCATTCTAGTGCCCAGCTGGGATAGGGAAGAAGGGAGCAAGTTTGGGAAACTGGTGGTGAGGTTGTGCAGTGATGATGAAGAAGGGAGGGTGGATGCCCAACAGTCTGGGCGAGGACCGAAGGGCAGAGAAGGGGTCTCTCCTACCAAGGTCACCTGGTCACCATCTTTTACCCCAGAGGGTCTGTTGGGGAGCGAGCTGAGGGCCGCAAGTGCCGAGGTGCTGGAGGCCCTTAGATAGGGGGTAGGAATGGGGGTGGGGGGAGGCGTTGGGAAGGTACTGCCGGAGGAAGGAAGGCAGGAGAAGGAACGGCTCAGGACTGGCCTCCAGTCCTGGTCTCTGATTTGGACCCTAGGCCTGGCACATGCTGCCTGCGTGATCCTCTTTGGGCTCAGTTCCCCCACCCCACATCCCAGGGGTGTTACATTTATAACCCTTCTCCTCCGCTGCCCACCGCCACTGGGCCCCTGCCAGCCCTGGAGCTGTCACTATGTCTGTGCCTCCTCCCTCTTCAGTGGACTGTGAGCAGGAGCCCCCGGACCCCATCTACCTGCCCGCATCCCTGGCGCTCCTGGACGCCCCTGAGCACTTCCGTGTGCAGCAGATGGGCCACTACCCACCCGCCAACTCCTCTCTGGGCTCCCGGTCTGAGACGTTTCTGCTGCTACAGCCCTGGCCCAGGGCCCAGCCACTTCTCCGGGCCTCCTACCCGCCCTTTGCCACTCAGCAGGTAAGGAGGGTCACCAGGGATTCCCGGGCAGACAGGTCTCAGATCCGAGGCCGCTGTGTGTGGCTCAGGGGCCTGCCCCCGCCCCAGCTGTGCTCACCCATTCCCAGGCGGGGAAACTGAGGCCCATAAGGGCTCTCTTCTGCCGGGCTGACATCCTATCTTCCTGCATCTCACTTTCCCCTGCCCGCCGCTTTCTTGAGCACCCCCATTCTCCCTGCAGGTTGTCCCTCCTCGGGTCACTGAGCCCCACCAAAGGCCAGTCCCGTGGGACGTGCGGGCTGTGTCAGTGGAAGCGGCTGTGACTCCAGCAGAACCCCACGCCCGAGTCCTCTTCCACCTCAAAGGGCAGGATTGGCCACCAGGACCTGGCAGCCTGCCTTGTGCCCGGCTCCATGCCACACACCCCGCAGGCACTGCTCACCGAGCCTGCCGCTTCCAGGTGAGTGGGCGGGCCTCACCTAGGCTGGCCTGCCACTGTGTAGCCAGAGGGTAGTCTGGGAGCAGGAAAGTGGGCTCTCCACTCGTGGGAAGTTTGGGGGTCCCAGACCACCTGACTCCATTCCTCCTCTGCTAGTTTTCATGGGACCCTGCGAAGGGTTATTTAGGGCCTTTTATGGAGTTCAGTCTATTGTATACGATCTTAGGCAAGTAACTTAATCTGTGACTTAGTTTCCTCATCTGTGAAATGGGGTAATAATTCCTACCTCATTTGGAGTTGGAATAACGAACAAATGGATGAATGCAGTCGCTGGCACAGCAATCCTCCAGTGAGGGTTTGTGTCATTGGCAGTATTACCCACTGTTCTGGAGTCTAGCACAGGAATGCTCTGGAAAGAGGTATTTTGTGGTCCTTCAGGATTCTGAAAAACCTGGGCGGTAGTCTGGGTTAGGGGGAGGTATTGGGATGGGCTCCCTTTGGAATGAAACTGTTTCCAAAAGTAGAAGAGTGGCTTGTAGACACATTTCTGAGACCTCACCCCTACCCTGTCCCTTGTTGGCTGTGTCACCTGGGATTCGTCGCTGGCCCTGTCAGGGACCCTTTCATCTCTGAGTTTCCTGCCATGCCAACCATGGCCATCATGTATTTGCAGCCATCCCTGGGCGCCTGCGTGGTGGAGCTGGAGTTCCCCTCGCACTGGTTCTCCCAGAGCTCCACCACGCAGGCCACACTGGCCTACACCCTGGAGCCTGCCACCAAGGGCCCTGGGGGCTGTGGCCCTGGTGAGGAGGAGGACCCTGGGGAACGGGCCCTCCCAGTGGGCAGTGTGGAGCTGCGCCCGGTGGACCCCCCACAGCACCAGGAGGTGCCCTTGGATGAGGCAGTGATCCTGCGGGTGCCCGATGTGCCCGTGCGGCCCGGCCAGCTCTTCAGTGCCACCCTCCTGCTTCGCCACAACTTCACAGCCAGTGTCCTGACCCTGCGGTGAGCACCCGGGCTCTAGGGCTGGGTTGCAGGCAGGAACCTCTGCAGGAAGACTGGGGAGGTACCTACTCCTCTTGGGGCCCTGGCAGCAGGCAATACCCAGCAGTGGGCACAGCCCTGAATTTGAAGCCACAAGTAGGAAGCTCCCCTCTCTTGCATTGTACAGCTTCCCGAGGCTGAGGACCTAAGGGCAGAGAAGGGGTCTCTCCTCCAAAGGTCACCTGGTCTCGAGGGACTTACCGGCCGACTTCATGGGGCAGCTGTGAGGCTCCAGGGAGGGAAAACAGGAAGGGGCTTGGAAACTGGCAAGTGCAGTGCCCAGGGGTAGCGAAAGCTCCCCGGTCTCAGGAGTATTTGCTCCAGTCTCATTAATCTGCACTGCTCCCACCCGCCCCCTCACCATGGGTCCTCCTCTTTGGACAGAGTCCGTGCCTCTCCACAAGCAGGGCCTCCTCTTTGTGTCCCGTTCCGCAGGAAGTTCTCCCAGAGCTTCGGGTACCAGGCCTAGAGTTGACCTTGTGGCCAAATGGGGGGTCATATGTGGTCTTGGAGTGGGGAGAGCTGCATGACGTGACCTGCATTGAGACTGGGTCCTTCTGGGTCAGAGGATGTCGAGGAGGTTATTCAGACCTGAACCAGGGAGGCCAGATAGGAGGCTGGCACCTTCAGCCCTGGCCTTCACCCGTGGGGCCTGCCCACAGTGGAGCACCCTCCGTGACAATCTGGACCTGTGTCCCCACCGGCAGGATCAAGGTGAAGAAGGGACTGCATGTGACGGCTGCCCGCCCAGCCCAGCCCACCCTCTGGATGGCCAAACTGGACCGCTTCAAAGGCTCCAAGCACCACACCACCCTCATCACGTGCCACCGGACCGGGCCCACAGGGCCAGACTCCAGGTGAGCGGCCCCCTCCCCAGGAGGTGGGGGCAGAGAAGGAAGGGTCAGGGGGCAGATGTATGGCGGGCAGATGTATGGGGCTCCAGGAAAGAGGCTGCTGCACTGCGTCTGTATTCCCATTGAGCAGGCGCAAGAACAGCCTCCCTCAGAAGCAGCACAAAGCAGGGATAGCACCCACTTATTCAGCTACTTATCTATCCCCAGTCACGTGCCAGCTCCCGTGAGTGACTGTGAATCTTATTCCAGGTGACGCCAACCTATCCTGGTCACCCAGTTACAGCCCTCACAGCTCCAACTTTCCTCCCACCATCTGCGGATGGGTTCCTTTTTGGGGGCCGTTCACATTCCCAAAAGCCCAGCTGCAGTTCTTAACATTTTCGAACTCGTCTTATTCATGCCCTCAGCCTGGGTCCAGGCCATGGGCTTCGAAGCCCTCTTTAGAATCCTGGTTCTGACACTTTTTGAATAAAGAGCCTTGGGCAAAACAGTTAACCTCCCTGCACACCCCACCCCACTGAAGCCTCGGTTTCCTCACTTGTAAAATGGGGATAATAACGCATCCCTTAGGGTGTGTGGAAATGAAATAAGATACCGCATAGCCAACATCCAGGCCAGTTCCTGGCACAGAGCAGGTGCTAGATCAGAGGAAGCTGTGAAGGTTATTATTTAGGGGGCCACGTGCCAGTCCTGGGGCTCGGAAGTGAAACTTCCCCCTTGATAGAAATTGAGTCAGGTGCTTTATGCCACCCTGACGGCTATGGAATCCAGAGATCTGAATGGAGGAGGCTCAAGAAGGCAGGAGAGCCAGCAAACATTCGGGGGGTGGGGGTGGGGGTTAAGTAGCTACGTGGATCCTGGTGGGAACAAGAGTGGATTAAGAGTTTGGGCTCTGGAGCCAGGAAGCTTGGCTTTAATCCCAGCTCTGCCACTTTTCACTGTGTGGCCTGGGGTGAGTTAGATAACTTCTGTACCTCAGTTTTCCCATCTATAGAAGGGGGATAATGATAGAACCTACCTGATGAGTACAGGAGTGCCTGGCTGCTAACAAGCATTCACCGTCTCTCTCTTTTGGCCACGAAAGACACGAAAGCTCCCATGAACTGTCCGAGTTCCTGTGGGTGGACTTTTTGGTGGACAACGGCACTAGTGGGGGTGTGGCCGTCACTCGCCCTGTCACGTGGCAGCTGGAGTACCCAGGCCAGGCCCCGGAAGCAGAGAAGGACAAAATGGTGTGGGAGATCCTGGTATCAGAGCGAGACATAAGAGCCCTCGTCCCACTGGCCAAGGTAAGAGGTGCTCCCTCTGCAGCCAGGTGGGAGCTGAGGGAAGGGAAGAGAAGAACTTGGGGCTGAGCTCCTTCTGCACCTCCAGGCTGAGGAGCTGGTGAACACAGCACCGCTGACAGGAGTGCCGCGGCGGGTCCCTGTGCGCCTCGTCACCGTGGACGGTGGGGGGGCTCTGGTGGAGGTGACAGAACACATTGGCTGCGAGTCGGCCAACGCACAGGTCCTGCAGGTGAGTGGCACTTGCCGATCCCACAGAGGATGTGTCTGTGGTGCACACACCGCTTTCTCCCTCCCCCGTTCAGATCCCCAAGAGGACAGCTTCTTCTTGACACCAGAAATCTCTTTGGGGCAGGGAGTCACAGCGTCAGTTTCCTTTGTTCCCACCACCTCTCTCCAGTGTCAAGTGGGAGCTTCGTATCCCCAGCCACCTGCCACTTAAGCACTTCTACATTCATTACTGCACTGGCAAGCGAACTGCTGTGGGAGAGTTAATAGCATGCACTTTGGGACTGGCCAGCTGTGTGACTGTGGACAGGTCTCTTGACCTCTCTGAACCTCCGTTTCCTAAGCTGTAAAACAGGCATACACTTGAGGGATGTTGCAAGAATTAAAAGCACCCTAAGACAGTATCCAGCACAGAGCAGGAGCTGACACAAGAGCAGCTACTGTTGCTATAAAAATAATAATAATAAAAATCATTACTTTTGTTGCATCCTCATCATGACCTGTGAGATTAAAAAAAGAAAAAGAGGTGAAGGGAGCTGGGCAACTTTTCCCCATTTTGAAGTTCCAAGAGGGGAAGCTTGGAGCCTATGTTTCCTAAATCCTGGCTCCCTGAGTGGAGAATGGTGTCTTTGGCTACTTTTGGTGGCACTTTGTACCCATGTAACTTGAGGGCTTGAGGGAGGAGGTCTCTTTACCCCTCTACCTTTGCCTGCCGACCTGTAGCTGGTTGCCAGGAGACTCAGGCACCGAAGTCAGAGGCCAGCACTACCGAGGCAAATTGGGAGGTTCCAGTCCTCCCCCGGAGAAAGATTGTGTAGTATGCAGATAGCCAGTTTCCTCAACGGAGCCCTGGTGAATTTGGAATGGCTGCTTCCTCCAGGGACAATGGATGCATGGGATCTCGGATGCATGGTGAAATCGTAATCTGAGGACATGCGTTACCGTAAAACACGGAACGGAGTTTCAGTTGTGCCCCTTCTCACGGGGTGGGCCAGGGCTGCTCTCTGGTGCACACCTGTGTTCCCTGGCTCAGCGGGGACACCTCCCGCAGGTGTCGGAGGCCTGCGACGCGGTGTTTGTGTCCGGCAAGGAGAGCCGGGGTGCTCGAGGCTTGCGGGTGGACTTCTGGTGGCGCCAGCTGCGCGCCTCGCTGCGGCTGACCATTTGGGCCCCGCTGCTGCCCCTGCGCATTGAGCTGACCGACACCACCCTGGAGCAGGTCCGAGGCTGGAGGGTACCTGGTCCGGCTGAAGGGTGAGTGGGGGCCTGAGGACAGCCGGCTGACCTAGGCGAAGTTGCTGTGGGACTGAGAGAGGCCCTCACCTAGCCGTGGGCTCGAGCTGGGGTCTGAAAACTTGCCCAGTTGCTGTGGTTCCTTCCTTGCATCCGGCCAGCTGCGGCTCCCACCTCCTTCCCCACCGCAGTTCTGTGGTATCGCCTGATCCATCTTGTTGGTGGGCTCTCTGCCACAGCCTCTGCCCTCAGCCCTCCCCTAGAATTTAACCCTTGAAGGCAGGAGCTTCTGCTCTCGGCGGTATCCTCAAAGCCAAAGATGGCACCTAGCTCAGTGAACATGGAGGGGGGCCCACCAGAGCCCCAGGGCGGGGCGGCCTCAGGAACCTGAGCTCTCAGGCTCTCCAGAGGGTGAGCGTCCCTGTCTCTCCCAAGAGAGGCAGCTCTTCACCTGCCACCACCCAGTTCCAGTTAGGAGCGGGAGGAAGGTGGGAGCAACCTGCGGATAGGTACAGGCACCGGTCAGGACTGGCAGGGCCTGGCCCACCAGGTGCAGCTGTAGGCGGACTTAGGGCTAGGGGTCTGCAGCGGAAGGGTCCTGGGGCTGGGCGCCAACTGGGTCTGCCCCACCACCCCTTCTCTGCAGGGCGCAGGACCCCCAGGCGGCTGCAGGGGAGGAGGCAGAGCCGAGGGCCCGGGGCTGCCGCCTGCAATACCAGCGAGCAGGCGTGCGCTTCCTTGCCCCCTTTGCGGCCCACCCGCTGGACGGTGGCCGCCGCCTCACCCACCTGCTCGGGCCCGACTGGCTGCTGGACGTGTCCCACCTCGTGGCACCACATGCCCGCATGCAGGACCCCCGCATAGCTTCGCTGGAGGACGGCCACATCCTGGTGGGCCGGGAGCCCGGGGTCACCTCCATTGAGGTGAGCAGAGCCCCTGAGAAAGGGGTAGGTGGCCCCCACAATGTTCATGGGCAGGTGTGAAGGGTGTCAGAGGGGCTCAGGGTATACCTGGGGAGATAGGAGCCCAGAGGGATGGGGGATTGATGAGAATAGAGTGGCCTGTGTCATGGGGGAATGTCCTCTAGATATGAAGGGCTGAGGTTGGGTAGGTGGAGGCCAAGTGTTGAAAGAGAGGAGAACTGTTCCCCACGTGTAGGACAGGTCCAGGTATGTATGTGGGGTGTGGGGTGGAGTGCAAAGGGTAGGGAAGTGCTACTTGTGCAGATGCTGGGAGCAGAAACTGGTCCCTTGGTGGAGTGGCTGGGGTCTCAGAAGGGACCTCCGCCGCCAGCTCCTTCTCACCCGCAGGTGCGTTCCCCGCTGTCTGACTCCATCCTGGGGGAGCAGGCGCTGGCTGTGACGGATGACAAGGTCTCAGTGCTGGAGCTTCGGGTGCAGCCGGTGATGGGCGTATCGCTGGCCCTGAGCCGGGGTGCTGCTCACCCCGGGCTGGTCACAGCCACGTGCTGGGCACAGTCAGCCCTTCCCGCCCCAAAGCAGGTGACAGCTGGGGATCAGGGGGTTGAGATCAACATCTCCAGGTGGGGGTTGGTGACAGGGGGATGGGAGGTACTTTGACCCCTCACCGTAGGGGTTTCAGAATAAGGACTGACTGCCCTGTAAGGTAGTGAGCTCTGCGGCTGGAGGTGACCAAGCAGTGGCTGTCTGGAATGTGTCAGTGGGAGGTTGATTAGATGGCTATAAGTGACGACCCTCCGGATGACTCAGACCCCAGGGCTGAGTGGCCGACAGGTGATTGACGCACGCCCCCTCTCTCCCTGTGTGTTGTCCATCTGCCCGTGTCTGTTTTCTCTCTGGTCTCCCCCGTCCACGTGTGGCCTGTCTCTGTGGGAGTGGTCTCTGTGTGCATGCGTGCGTGCCCTCGCGTCTCTGCCTGTGTCCGTGTGCCCCACAGGAGGTGGCCCTCTCCCTGTGGCTGTCCTTCTCCGACCACACCCTGGCGCCCGCGGAGCTCTACGACCGTCGGGACCTGGGACTGTCCGTCTCTGCCGAGGAGCCCAGCGCCGTCCTGCCCGCGGAGGAGCGGGGTGCGCAGCTCAGGGTGGTGGTGAGTGGCGCAGGCACAGAGGGGCTGCCCCTGCACGTGTCTCTGCACCCGCCGGAGCCCTGCCGCCGGGGCCGCCATCGGGTGCCCCTGGCCTCCGGCACCAGCTGGCTGGGGCTGCCTCCCGCGCCCACTCCGGCCCCCGCCCTCCCATCTAGTCCTGCCCGCGCTTCACCGGCCCCGGAGGCCGGGGTGGAAGGTGAAGGGCCGGCGGCAGGCAGTGTGGGGGACAGCGGGGGTGTGAGGGGCAAGTTCGAGAGGGCAGAAGAAGAGGCTGGGAAGGAGGAGGAGGAGGCGGAGGCTAGGGAGGAGGACGGGGAGGAGGAGGAGATGGTCCCCGCCCCGCAGCGGGTCACTGACCTACAGCTGGGCATGTACGCCCTGCTGGGCGTCTTCTGTCTGGCCATCCTCATCTTCCTGGTCAATGGCGTGGTCTTTGTGCTGCGCTACCAGCGCAAGGAGCCGCCGGACAGTGCCGCCGACCCCTCCTCCCCGCAGCCCCACAACTGGGTCTGGCTGGGCACTGACCAGGAGGAACTGAGCCGCCAGCTGGACCGGCAGGCCCCAGGCCCGCTCAAGGGGGAGAGGGGCTGCCCCTGTGAGAGTGGGGGTGGAGAGGCCCCGACCCTGGCCCAGGTCCCTGCCGGGGGCACCACCAGCGCCTCCAGCACCCTGGCCCGGAAGGAAGCCGGGGGACGGCGGAAGCGCGTGGAGTTTGTGACATTTGCGCCAGCGCCCCCAGACCAGCAGCGTGAGGAGCCTGCGGGGGCCCCTGCCGTGCAGTCCATCCTGGTGGCGGGCGAGGAGGACATCCGCTGGGTGTGTGAGGACATGGGGCTGAAGGACCCTGAGGAGCTTCGCAACTACATGGAGAGGATCCGGGGCAGTTCCTGACCCCTCCCCGGCCTGCCTGGCCCAGCTGGGCGCACTGGGCAGCCTCCTGCCCATCCCCTGGTGCTTACTGATCCAAGTCCCCTGCTGGCCCCTCCTGAGGACTCCCAGCCAGGCCCCCCGCTCTGCTCCTTATCCTGGACCGTGGTCACGAAGAAGGGCTCATGCCCCTTATTTATGGGAATCATTTCAGCCCAATGTTGGATACAGAATAAACGGAGAAGAAAACCCCAGCTGGGGCTGCTGATGCTTGTTTTCCAGTGGAAAGGGGGGGGTGGGGAGGGGAGGGCACGTCAGCCCCTGGGATAGCTTTGGGAGGCGGGGCTGCGAGCCACCCGCTCATAGCGCCCGGCGATCCACATGAACAGGAGGGCTGTGGCTGCCTGAATACCGGCCAGCAGGAAGAAGTACCAGTCCATCTGGCAGTTGTTGATGTTCCCTGGGGAAAAGGAAGAGGGCATTTGGGTCGGGCAGGGCTCCCGTGGGGCTGGCAGCTGAAGCAGTGAGGCCATTCTGTGGAATCTGAAGACTGGGCGCACAGCCCTCTAGCCTGTGGCTGCTGGGTCTAGCTAGCCTTTCTGGGGCTTAAAACACAAATGCCACAGGCAAAGATGACCCTCATCTAGGATGGCAGAGTTCCAGAAGCAGGAAGGAACCTTGGAGGCCCATTGAGTTCCATGCTTCCTTACTGACAGTTGGGGAAACTGAGTCCCAAGGAGGGGAGGCCATGCTGTGGGTGATGGGCCAACTTCACCTGGAACCCCAGCCTCCAGGTGCAGCTGCTACTTCCATTCTCCTGGGGGTCAAAGTACTTAGCAGTTGCCACCTCCTTTCCAGGCCTCCCTCCGCCTGCATCCCACTCCCAGGGAGGCCCCCACTCACCGCGGTCCTTGGGGCAGTGTAACCAGCCCCCCGGCAGCGAGAGCAGAGCCTCCAGGCTGGAGCCCAACAGCGAGCCTACCCCGGACAGGCAGAAGAAGATGCCCATGGTGGCACCCTGCATGGAGCGAGGGGCCTCTGAGTAGGCGAACTCCAGGCCTGCAGAGAGGAAAGAGGGGTGACCGAAGGGGCCCACACCCCTGCCCACTGAGCCCCAATCTCCACCCCACCCGGCCTCCACCCTGGCTTTCCCTAATGACGGACTGCTCTGTGGCTATGACAACTCCAGGGCACCACTGACCTGTCACCTGTGTCCCGCTCATCCACCCTGTGGACCCCCTACCTGGACCACCCCACACTGTCCCACCTCCCTGCCATCTTCACCTTCTCTGTCCCTTACCTTTCTGCCCACCTCCAGTTGTCATCACCAAATCATTTTGATTCAACCTCAGAAATGTCTTCTCAGGGTCAGCCTTCTGTGTTCCCTCTGTCCTGGCCCAAGCCCTGGGCCTTTCCTGCAGGCCTCTGCAAGGCCTCTGAATCTGTCTCCCATCCTCCTACTCACAGAGCCGGAGGCCTAAAACATGGCTAACGGGGTCCTTTCCCTGCCCTCTCCCCTTGGAGAGTGGCTCTTGCCCTCGGGAGCAATCTCAACATCCAGGCTCAACCCACAAGGACCTACCTGTGCCTCTAGCCTTCTCTCCCACGCTCCCCGCACTCCCGCAAGGCTCAGCTCTGCCCATGCCATTCCACCTGCTTGGAGGGCCTTGCTACCACCTGCTGAGTTCTGTTCCCACCCACCCGCCCTGCTCCAGGGCCGTCCTGACATCCTCCAGGCCCTTCCACAGCACTCCTCGGTGTCCCTTTCAGGAGACTGTTCCTGACCCCGCGCCCCATCAGCAAGTCCCACCAGCCTTCCTGTGCCTGCCGCAGAGTAAGTCCCTACTAGGCTTGCTGAGGGGCCCGGCTCAGACCCCCGGTGCCTATCACCTCAGTGTGGCACAAACCAGGTGCTCGTAAATCCTCATGGGGTACGTGCAGCCCCACTGAGGAAATCCTGCCTCCTCCGGGCAGAGGGGCTCTAGAGGCTGTACCCCGGACACCTGTGACATGGGGGCACCCCCAGGCAGACCCCATCGCTGATGCATGAGCAGGGGAGGGGTCCAGGCTACCTGGAATGCTGGCGAAAATCTCACTGATCCCGATGAGCAGGTACTGGGGGATCTGCCACCAGATGGACAATGGTGCTGCGTAGTACGTGTTCTCCCCGATCTGCTGGGATACTGTCTGGTTGTGATGGATGTACTCTAATCGCTTCATCTCCAGGAAGCCTGGGGGTGGGGGTGGGGTTAGCCATGGCTGAGCTTGGCTTTCGGAGGGCATTCCCTAAGCAGCCAGTGGCTGGTGGCTTAGGGAAAAGAATACTGGGCTAGCTCGGGGGACCGAGCACCAGCCTGCGAACTAAAGAGTCGCTGGTTCAATTCCCAGTCAGGGCGCAGGCCTGAGCTGTGGGCCGGGTCCCAGTTAGGGCACGTAGGAGGCAACCACACATTGATGTTTCTCCCCCTCGCTTTCTCCCTCCCTTCCCCTCTCTCTAGAAACGAATAAATAAAATCTTTGCAAACGAAACAAAACACACGTCTTTGATAGAGCAAAAGTTTGAAATGAAAAATAAGAAATACCAGACTAGAGGTGTGTGTTGAGATTTGGGTTCTAACTCTTCCCTTTTGCCTTGCCTGCTAGGAAGCTCAGAGCCAGGCTTCACATGTGATAACAGGAACAGCTCTCGTTACTTGACAGCGGGTTGCGTGATAGGCGTTTTAATATACATCCTTGCAAATGACGACAGAGAAATTTAGGTTGAGCAAGCGAAAATCTCACTGATCCCGATGAGCAGGTACTGGGGGAATCTGTCACCAGGTGGACAGTGGTGCTGCACAGGACACGTGCTCCCCGATCTGCTGGGATTTGAGGTTGGATCTGAGCCCCAGTAAATCTGGTCTCGAAGTGGGACCACATTCTGTAATATCACAGGACTCCTCTACTGCAACATCAAGGATTGCAGTAGGGTTTCCAGCCTGGCTTTCGAATTTATTTGATCTCCTTCCCCTTCCTGCTTAGGAGACAGCTGTGCTCTAGTGCCATCAGGACAGGATGTGGAATTAGGTGACTAGGATTCCAATCCTGGCCCTGCCACGGACTAGCTCTGTACCCTTGGGTAAGTCATTTAACCTCCTTGAGACCCAGTTGCAGTAAAAATCCCAGTATTACCGTGAGGATGAAATAGCGCCTGGATTTAATGCATTTCAGCCCATAGCTTAAAAAACAAACAAACCTAGTTTGGTTTTCATCCTTGCACAACAAGACTGTTGGTTTATTAATTCTTCTGGTTCCAACTTGTGATCCAGGCAGGATGCTTTACAGACTTTATCTTGCTTAATCTGCACACCACTCCTGCTAGACTGCATTCCATGCGGGCAGAGCCAGGCTCTGCTCCGGGGCCTCAATGAATGACTATCCCTTTTGAAGGTGAGGCTCAGAGACTCCAAGAAACTTCAGGATCATTAGGTGACTAAGTGAAAAGGGCTGAGGTTTGTGCAACAGCGTGAAAGGCTGCTTTACCTGAGCACCTTTTTAGATAAGTGGTTTTTAAATCCTTTTGCCATGGAAGAAGGAAGAGAATAAATACTTTTCTAAAAGAAAAGCTCCCAGGTGCTACCAAGAGGCTGTGTGTCTTTGGAAAATCCATTCAACACATTTGTTCAATTCCCACGTGCATTATTCATAGCGGTGAATAAAAAAAGGGGAAAAATCCCTGCCCTCAGGGAGCTTACATCCCACCGGGGGAAAATGTTTTCTCTTTTGGTCCGAGTTTCCTCATCTATCAGATGTGGGGTTACTGGACTCAATGAGAAAAGCCTCCTTCTGGGGAGTCAAGACTGGCACTCGGGGGTAGAGAGTGGAATGGCCCAGGCCCCTGGCTTCAGCATCAGCCACCGGGGAGCTGGTCTCCCCCACCCCCAGACAAGGCCAGCCTCCCTCCCATACCCCTCCCCTCAGGCCCATGCACCCACCTGCCACAATGATGGAAGCAAAACTGAAGAACATCCCCAGGGCCATCTTCTGCAGGGCCGAGGGAAGCAGCTTGCACTTCAGCAGCAAAGGGTCGAGAAAGTGGTCCTTCACCGGCACCAGGATCAGCACCACCACGACGTTGGCCAGGAGGAGCCAGGCTTCCGGGATCTGGGCCAGAGGGAGCCAGGAGGGGCAGGTGGGCAGGGCGGAAGGAGCTCTGGGCTGGCGCCAGAAGGTACCCTCCTCAGCTGGGTAACCAGGGGTGGGATGGAATCACAAATGGCAAATAGGTTCCTGTGACTTCTATCCATTGGTAGCGGCTGCCTGCAACATTCGCCAGCTACAAGGGGAGGTCGAGTGGCTGATTCACATCGGCCAGCTGTGAAGATCTTTGATTTAATGAGTCTCGGGAAAACCAAGGAACTGGTCTGGAAAGCGCTGGTGGAAGACAGAGGTCTCAGAGAAGGACAGGACAAGGCAGCGCCGAGGAGGGTGCAGCCTGACCGGAAGGCTTGGGGCAAACTGGGCAGTGAGACAGGCTCAGAGTGGCAGAGCGGGGGAAGGAGGCTGGCCTGAACGCCTGTGAGCAGTTGAGCATCTCGGCAGGGAGCCTGGGCTGTGGCACAAGTCTGCCCGCCCTCCAGGTGCCTCTCCTGTGCCCTGAGGACACCCTGACTTAGGGCGAGGGGTGTGTGTAGAGCTTCCTTTCCACCTCTTCTGGAGGAAGCCCCTGGCCTGGCCTGCACGGAGGGCTGAACACGCCAGTGTCTTACCTTATAGCCACTGTTCTGGGCTCCCAGAGCCACAGAGCTGTTGCCAGGGTAGTCTGGGAAAATGTTTGGGATGTGGAGGTGAAGGCCTTGTAGGACATACGTGGATTGCATCTGTGAAGGGAGATGGAAGTGAAGCTGCAACAGAGCTAGCTGGCTGCCTGGCCTCCAGCCCCAGGCAGGCACTCCTCAGCTGTAGCCCAGGGCCACTGCGCAGCTGTCCCCTCCCCTGCCTCAGGGGAAAGGGACCGCCCCACTCTCCTTGATCCTGGGGAGCAGACTTGGCCAGGGAGCTTCCTTTACTCTGCTCCGGGGCTCCCGGGCTATGCGGGACTTTACTCCAGAGCTTGGCACAGCTTGTGGGACTCATGCTGTGTTCCCAGGGCCTGGCAGAGAGCAGGCGTGGATCAATGCTTGGATCAATGACGTGGCTGTCCCCACAGTGGGTGCTCCTCTGACACTGAGGCCAAGCTGAGTTCCACAGGTTACACAGCCAGGGAACCTGTGGGTGCTGACCCGCTGTCACGGCTCTGGACCTGGTAACAGGTGCAGACATGACCCCTCTAGTTGCTATAGGGGAGGGGCACCCAGGAGACTCCCACAGGAGGGTCCAGGGCAGGGGAGGGCGCTTGGGTTGCTCCAGGCAGCAGCTATGTATCAACTGGGGTGGAAGGATGTCAATATTCTTTTTGATTTAATTGTATTTTTTCCATTGCAATTTATTCCTCCCATGCCCTCTTCCACCTCCAGCCACCAGGATGTCAATATGCTGACAACCAGGAATCAGCCATGGACACCCACACCCACGCCATGTCCCTGTTCCATCATGGACACCTTCTGCCTCTGTGCTACCTGCAAGTCGCGGGCTGGCCTGCACGACTCCCCCCTCCTGCAGCTCAAAATAAGGTTCCTTTGGAGGGGGTATGGAAGGCGATGACCTTGTGGTCTAGGGATTCGGGGCTGGAGTTAGGCTGCTGCCCACGCTCCACACATGCATTCGCTCAGGCTCACATGCAGACACCTGCTGTCTTGCCCTGGGGGAGGGCTGGGAAGCAGTGGTTCTCAAACCCAGCTCGTTATCAGCGTCCCCCGAGAAGCTGATCACACCAGAGGCTTCCCCCAGCAATTCTCTCTCCGTGGGCTGGAGTGGGACTTGGACATTTTCATTTTATTTTTGAGAAGCTCTGCAGGTGCTTCTGAGGCCCAGCCAGGGGGGGACCCACCGTTACACAGTACGCAGGGCGCAGAGACTGCCTCTAGCTCGCTGCGGGTCCTGGCCCACCGACAGACCTTCTCTGGGCCTCCGCTACCCGGTTTGGAAAACCTGAATGCTGCAGAATTGCGGGAGCCTTTGTCTAAGCCTCTCGTTTTACACACGAGGGAAACTGAGGCCCAGAGAGATAGGCCTCGGGTCATTGGGCCTCAGCCCTGTGTCCAGAGCTCCTCCTGTTCCGCCACCCAAGGGTGTTTAACTGCGGGGATGGCCTTGTGCCCGGCCCACGCCAACGGTTCACTTTGTGAACCCCTTCCCCTTTCCGCATGCCCTGGGCTTCTATGGTGAGAGATGAAACTGGTGAGGGGTGTAGGGAGCCAGAGAGAAAGGACAGGGGTGCTGACCTGGAAGTATACCATCCAGTAGGGCACCAGCGTCACCATGACGGGCAAGATCTTCACCAGCACCCAGAAGTTGGCAATGTCCTCCTGGGGGGAAGGGCCAGGCCAGGGAGACCGCTGGTCGGGCAGCAGTTGGGCATCGTGAGGGTCTCTGTGGCACAACAGATGGAATGGCCATTACCATCACCACCGCCGTGGCCACTGTGCCCCTCCCATTCTCTCCTAATTTAATCCTACTCCCCCTCCCAGGGTCAGTTATCACAGCCACCATCTCCGACAACACCCTCACCTTCGGTCCATGACCACTATCATCACCAATGCCAGCATCCTCACTATTGTTGCCATCGGGAACGGGACCATGATCCTATTGTCATGTTTTCCAGTGCTGGCACCGCCATTGTCAATATTATCACCTCTGACAGCAAAGGCAGCTGATCAGGACCCATTCTACCCTATAGCTGTGGCCCCTTGGGTCCTGAAGGAAGTTAAGACCAGAGACTGTGGTGAACATTCCCAGGGGACTTTTTGTTTTGCAGCATCAGTTCGCCATGGGAGCCAAGGAAGTCCCAGTCCACACCTGACTCAGAGATAGAGGCCATCATAGATTTGATTCTCCAAGTCCATCCTCCTTAACATGACAGCCCCTCCCTACGTGACACAGAGGCAGGGAGTGAAGGGCACGTTACTAGGAGAGAGGAGAGACCAACCAAGCTGCCACCTTTACCTGTTACCCTTTGTCATGAGAAGTTTCTGATCCCTTCTTGCTCAAGAGCCCTGCCTCACTGTGATTCTTATAAACCAGGCAACACCAGTGTGGTCATTTCCACCACAGCCACCACCAGCCTTTCCCCTCCCAGTGCATTGATGTTGCTTCGCAATGGGTGGAGTTTACGCCCCCTGCCCTTGAACCTGGGCCGGCCTTGTGACCCTTGCCAACATCCACTTTTGGAACTCAGATACTTTGCTTGGGAAGCTCCAGACACACATGAAAAGGAGCTGAGGTGCTCACTGGCAGTCAACACCAACTGGCAGCCATTTCAAGTCCCCAAAAGATTGCAGCCCCCCACCCCACCCGCAGTGACATCATGAGAAGCAGAAGAACCACCGGTTGATACCAGTCACCCACGGTATTGTGAGAGGCAACAGAAAGTGGTTGTTTAAGCCACTAGTTCTGGGGGAGAACACACTGAGCACCTTTTCCATCTAGGCCGGACTGACAGCCACTTAACTGCCACCAAGGTCTGGAGACAGGTTTGCTTAACATAAGGGGTGGATTAACTTAGGAGGAAGAAAGAGGCAGAGAAGTGCTAAGTACAATGCCATTCAGACCTTTCTCCCTTGTTTGCCAGTTTGGCTGATTTATTAGACTTTCTACATTTAATATCAGGGAAGTATAGATTTATTTATGTTGCATCCCAACAACCTTCGCTGGTACCATCATCTCCATCAACGCCACCTCTACTGCCATTGCCATCAACACTGACAGGGTTTCTCTTCTCGGTAGCTACTAACACCATCACCTCTATCATGATCACCACCATCGCTGTCAAGACCATTGGCATCCTCACAGTTTATACAGTTATTAGCCCATCACCAATCCCAGCACCTTGACCTCCAATGCCACCCTCAGTCACAGTGGGCAGCTCCGGCCCCCCAGCGGTCACGTCATCCTAAAGGGCAACCAGCACACCTTTCCAACTGGGCTGCAGCTGCCCAGGACAAGCAGGCGTTTGTCCAGGCTTGGTGGCTCCCTTCACCCAGACCACTCTCCTTACCTGGCGGAGTGTCGGCACCATAGCCGGGGACAGCAGCTTTGGAGAGCCAGTTTCAGCATGGAGGACACCTGGCTGCCCGTCGGGGGCTTGGTGATGAAGATAGGGATGGAGAAGAGGAAGATGAAGAAGGCCAGGCCCACGCAGCCCACCAGGATGCTGTAGCCCACCAGGAAGCTGATGTTCTGTTGGATGAAGGCCACCACCAGCAGCGAGAGCACAGCGCCCACATTGATGCTCCAATAAAACCAGTTGAAGAATCGGCGGTTAGCGTGGCGGCCAAGGTCCATCACCTGCCAGGCAGGGGTGAAAGTGAGGGTCAAGGAGGTCCAGGGACACCCTGCCATGCATGCTCTCTGTACCTGCCTCTCCCACAGAGACACTTCTTGGGTCGCTGGGTGGGCATTCCGGCCCTTTCCTAATCCATGATCAATAAATAGATGTTCAATAAATACTTGTTAAATGAACGAATAAACCCTTTTCTCAGAAGTCACTTGTTAATGAACAGAACATTTGGGCACAGCTGTTTCTTCATGTCCATGACACATGTTGCTTTTTTATTGTCACCAAGAAGTGCACAGAACAGATGTAGCTGATGCCACTTTGTTCATTTCTGGTTGATTTATCCCTTTGTCTCTGACTGAGCGACCTACAATATGCATCACCTTTATCATCATAAAGAGCCCAATAAAGATCTCAGGTCTGTTCCACACGATTAAATGTGATGTATGCCTATTACTGAAAGAACAGTTGGAGGTCTAATTGAGTATTTCCTCCACAGTTTCTATCATGGCTTATCCCTCCACCCTGCCTTGCCTCCTTCTGATACATGCCTAGTCAAACAAGGTTGGCATAATTAGGGAAAGTAGAGGTGGTCCCGGACACAGCTCCAGCGGCGGGAGGAAAACAATACTCAGGCCTTCCAGCAAGGGCAGAATGGCTGAAAATCTTTAGGCAGGATTTGAATCAATCTGCAACAGTCAGGCCCCAGGCCCCTGCCGGTCTGCTGGCACAGGCCAGCTGGCTGCCTCTGCCCACCTGGACCCTGGTCCTAGATTCTGACTTGGCAGATGTGGGCAGGGCCCGGGCCTCTGCATCCTAAAAAGAAGTGGTGAGGACTAGAGGTCACCTCTCTAGATAAGTAATTCTGTGCACCCTTTCAATGAGCCCTCCCATATCAGATGCCGCCGCTCTCCTATCCAGAGATACATAGTCCAAGCAGCTGTTTTTTCAAGCTGTACTTTCTGCAGTTGCGTTGGGGAAAAAGTCAGTATTTTCTTCCTCTGCCAAATGTAAACTGATAATCCATGGAGCTGCATTTAAAACTGCGCTCCCTTGGAGATTGTGAGGGGTCTTCTTGGCAATGGAGAGGGACGGACATGTCCAAGCCCTGAGGATCCGTGCTGTAGACTTTCGAACAGATAATTGAATAAGCCCCATTATGAGCAGCCACTCCCATTTCTTAACTGGATGTAAATGGATGCAATTGCAGCTCCGAGGGGGAAGCCCAGGCAGCTGAAAGTCAGGATATAAATGAGCGCTTGTAGAAAATGATGGATGGCCCTTTCTGAAACCGGCAGCGTGTGGAACTTGCGATCCTGGGAAGAGCTGTCTGCCAGATGGTGCCAAGACTTCCCACCCCGACCCCCTATCTGACTGCCCCCCCTCGCCCCCCAGAATTCACAGCCCTCCACTACTCTGCTCTGCCCACTCTTGTGACTCCCATTCACTGTCACCAGAGCTATTTTAAAGAACGCCAATCCAACGATGTCCATCCTGCCTCGAATCACTTCAGGTTTCCTGAACTGTCCTAGGGGTCAGGACCGGATCCCAACAGTGGCCTTCCAGGATGGCCTCGTACTCTCCAAAGCACATGCCCAGTAAGTGGGAGACTGCACAGGAGCTGGTGTCCGTCTTGATGTCCCAGAAGGCTCTGGCCAGTAGCCTGGAATCCTGGAGACCAGGCCTCTGGAGATCAATGAGGTCAAGAGCACAGGTTAAGGACACCCGGGGTGGAGTGGGATGTCAATGAAAGAGCAGAGGTAAGGAAAGATGAGAGATTCCTACTGGTGGATAGGGGGACCTGCTGGTCTGAAGGAACGTCAGGTTCAGAAATGACCAGGGCTGGCTCTGGACGAGTCCCCATCATCAAAGGAACCCATGCAGGCCCACAAGCACCTCCCAGCAAGGACACTGGAAACCGTGCCAGGTGCTGGCTTGGGGACGCCAGCTGGATGCAATGATTCCTTAAAAATAAGTCCCTTTATGACCGCAAAACGGGCAACTAAAGAGCATTTGTGGCCAATTAGGGGAAAAAGTACAATTAGTTCCGTGACGTGATTCTACATGCTGCTGTTACAATTGTCTTTGCCAGGTTGTCCCCTTTAGTTGGCATTACATCTTGTTACCTGGCTGTCATCATGTTCTACATCTGCTTTTGCCCATCAACACCGCATATGGTTGTTTTAATCATATTACAGATTATTTAAAATTATTGCCCAATATCCCACTGAGTAGAGCTATTAAAATATAGCCATGTTGCGAGGCACTTATTCATTTACCAAATAATTATTGAATGTCTCCTGTGTGTCATGCTCTCTTCAAAGGGTCCAGAGAAAGGCTCAGAGATTAAGATATTTACCTAAGTGCCCCCTGATTAGTCAGTGGCAGAGCTGGGGTCTGAACAACACAGCCTGACTCAACCTCTGGCACAGCTGGTAGGAAGAGGCTGGCCCGAGTCCTAGCCCAGCGCTCAGAGCCCTATAACACACACAGGTGGGGCTCATGGGGAGGCCTGAAGTCCAGCTACCCTTACCTGGCTCCTGACTTGCTCTCTATGAGGCCTTAAGCAGGGTGCTCGATGTCCTGGAACCTTACTGTCCTCATCTGTAAAATGGGCATCATAATACTACCTACCTCCCGGCCGATCAAGAGGATTAAATGAGTTACCCCATTGTAAGTGGCATGAGTGAAAGAGGGACCGCTTTGACTTAATTTACTGCTGTTGTCATCCTGCTGTTGCTCGAGTGAGCACTCCCTGTTCCCTGAAATAAGGAAACTAGGCCCAGAGAGGGAAGTGGCGTGCTCGAGGTCACGCTAGGAACGGGGCCTCCTGACTCCTGCGTCTCGGCCCAAGTCCCGGGCCTTCCCTCCGCACTCCCCCCGCCTCCCGACGGCGCGGCCCTCGGGCCACTCACCTGGTCGGCCCCGAAGGAGGTGAGGTTGCTCCTGACCGAGCTGGCGGCTAGGGCGAGCAGCAGCAGGCCCACGTAGAGGGTGGGCGCGCAGTACAGGGAGTGCGAGGGGCGCCAGCAGTCCGGCGACGGGCAGGCGGGCGACAGCGGCGACTCGGGCACCTCGCCGCAGAAGGAGCGGCGGCCGTCGCGGAAGGCGGTGGCGGGCAGCAGGCTGGAGGCGGCCAGGTAGAGCAGCAGGCTGAGGGTGATGGCGCGGAAGCGGCCCAGGTACACGTCGGCCAGCCAGCCGCCGACGGGCGCCAGCAGGTAGGAGGCGCCGAGGAAGACGAGCGCGGCGCGCGACGCCTGCTCGCCGCCCCACTCGAAGTTGGTGCTGTTGAGGTACAGCACGAGGTTGCCCGCCACCCCGAAGAAGGCGGCGCGCTCCAGCATCTGCACCAGCAGCACCGCGGCCGCCGCCGCCCGCCGCCACCGTCGGGGGCCCCGCGGCCGGCGCGCCAGCAGCGGCCGGCGCTCCCCGGGTTCCCCGGGCTCCCCGCGGGCGCGCTGTGCGGGCATCGTCCCCGCTCGCTGGCCCCCACCCCGTCCCGCGGCCTCACGCTTCCCTGCGTCCCAACCGGCCGCCTTCCTTTCTCGCCCCTCCGCTCCCCTGGCCCCTCCCGCGTCTCCCTCTCTCCCCCCCAGGCCCCTCTGCCGCTGTCCAGGTTCTCCCTCCCCTCCCTAATTCTCAGCTCTCTCCCCTCCTCCCACCCCCCAACTTCTCCCCCGGGATTCTCTCTCCCCTTCCTCCTGTCCTCAACAACCCCTCTCCCCCCTCGCTTCTCTGCCCCTCCCCTTCCTTTGCAGTTGGTCTCCCCGCTTGGTTGCCCTTTCTTAACTGTCGTGCCCTGTCCTGGTGACACCTGGCTGTGCTCTGAGGAGGGCCCTGCCCCAGGGGCCCCCTCAGCTGCCTCTCTGTTCCTCGACCTCCCCTCCAGGTCCCCTTTGGTGCTCCCTCCCGGCTCAGGCTTTGGGAAGTCTTCTGCTCTTGAGAAACTCTGGGTGTCCCTTGCTTCCCCTTTCACTGCTTCTGTAACCCAGCTGCGTCACATGGTGTTGGGTGTTTAGGAGAAATGAAAGCCTGGGTCACAGGGTCCCTGTCGGCCTAGCTTTCTAAAAAACCTCAGTTCTTCCCTGCCTACTACTCCACCTCCAGTCCAAACCCCACCCACATCAGCCTTCCTGGAACCTGGAGAAAAAATTTCCATCTTTCACTTTCATTTCTCCTCTTCTAGTCACCATCCAAAGCTAGAAAGTTTGAATGGGAAAGGCCTGGTGTCATTTGGTCCCACCCACCCACTCTGCAGATGCAGAAACTGGGGCCCAGTGGTGCTGGGAGGAAGGAAGGCGGGGTGAATGACTGGTTCATGGTAACTGAACCCGTGCCCAGGCCCTGGAGGGGCAGGGGATGCTCTCAGAATGCAATTCAGATTGTGCAAGTGCCACCAGTGAGGAAGGAAGTGGGCTTCGTCAAGAAGCATGTGACGCCATACAGTGCCCACAAATGAGTTGAGATTGACAGGGCCATGGACCTCAGACTAAATCAAAACGGGGTCTCCGCACTCCTCTCTTTGGAGCCTCACAGTGTCCTTGGGCTAAGAGCCCGCCCTCACTCGAACCTAAAAGCCCAGTGAGATCTGACCTCCGCTACCCTCCAACCTCACAGCAGTCCCACGTCACTCGAGTCCAGCCACACTGACCTTCTTTCTGTTCCCCTCACATACTGAGCTCCTTTTGGCCTCACAGCCTTTGCTTCTACCATTTCGTTTGCCAGAATTGCTCTTCCTCCAGGCCTTTGCATGGCTGGCTGGCTTCTTCTCTTTATTTGCATCTCAGTTGAAAAGTCTCCTGTTCCCCATCATCCTATCTAAGTAGTTGCCTGCTGGGTTCTTGGCATCCTCTCTCTGCCTCACTGTCCAGTTTTAACGTCTTCAGAACACATAATGTTCCTTCAATGAGTGGTTTATTGTCTTATCTAACTCTTTAAAAAGGAGACTTTATTTCTCCAGAGTAGTTTCAGATTTAAAACAAAATTGAGGGGAAGAGACAGAGATTTCCCACACACACCCTGTCTCCACACATGCATAGCCTCCCCCATTTTCAGTATCCCTCACCAGAATGGTACATTTTCTATCACCAAAGAGGAACATTCATCCACACATCATGCTCGCCCAAGAGTTCACTCCTGATGTTGCACATTTGATGGGTTTGGACAAATGTATAATGACATGTATCTATTATTATAATGTCGTATAGAGTATTTCCACTGTCCTGCTAACCCTCTTGCACAGCCCCATCGGGGGGCCAGGCCTGCAACCCAGGCACGTGCCCTGACCAGTAATTGAACCAGCTTCCGGATGGCAGGCCAGTGCTCAACCCACTGAGCCTCGTCAGCCAGGGCCGGCCCATTTTTAAATCAGGTTGTTTTCTGTTGAGTTTTAGGGGTTTGTTGTATATTTTGCATAACAGTTCTTTATCTGATGTGCCATTTTTTAATGCAAATATTTTCTTCCAGTCTGTGGCTTGTTTTTTAATTGTCTTGATGTTGTCTTTTGCAGAGCAGAATTTTTTATTTGAATGAAATCCAGTTTTTTGTTTGTTTGTTTGTTTTTAATGTGCCCCAGGCATGAAATAGCCCTGGCCACGAATACAGGCAACAAGCTAGGATGAACTAAGGGCTGTACCCCTGCTTTTCCCTGACTAATATAAGAGCCACACCACCAATCAGGTGTGTCCTTGCCCATTTCCAGGGGGTTGAAATCCAGCTATTATTTAGTTCATAGACTATCTCTTTGGTGCTGTATCTACACGCCTATAGGTATATAGGTTTTCCCCTTTCTTCTTGTTTTATAACTTCATGCTCTACATTTAGGTCTATGATCCATTTTGAGTTCAGTTTTGCAATGGACATAAAGTCTGCATCTAGATTCATTTTTGGCATGTGGCTGTCCAGTTGTGCCAGCACCACTTGTTTAAGAGACTTGTCTGACTTCCACTGTTTTATGGCCAGTGACTGCCCTGTGCTTGGCAAACAGGTAATAAACATTGATTGAATAAGTGAATGAAAGAGTGTCCCAAGCCAAGATTTGTAATAATAGCACCAGAAAGGCTAAAAGCTGACATACATGGAGTCTTGTAAAAGCTACAGAGACCACCCAAAACAGGGTTGTAAGCATTTTATATTGGGTAAGGAGCCATGCTGTGGCAGATGGGACAAGTTGCTGCGGGGTGATGGTGAGAAGGCACATCTCTCCACCCCGCCTTCTGGTCCAGGCCCTTCAGTCAAGGACAAGTGCTGTGGATGAGGTGGCCAGAGACTGGGGCCGCCCAGTCTCCCCCAGGTGATCCAGCTCAGCTGCCTCCACCTCTACCTGGAGGAAGCTCAGAATTGCCAGAGTGTGGTGACAAAGTGCCCCTCCTGTCAGACACAGCTCTGTCCTCTCTGGCAAGGGTAGCAGGGTGGTGGGTAAGACAAATGCCATCCCAGAGAGCTGAGGCTTGCAAATGACAGTGCTGAACTGCTGTCCGTGACCTTCAGGGTGTGGTAGATAAAGGGAAAGTCCCCTGTAACCATGTGGCCTGCAGAGGAAAGCATCAAAGGCAAGAGAAGCACAATTCCTTTCTTTCTGCCTAGCCTGTTCCCAAGGAACTAGGGTGAGGTGACTAGGGAAAGTCCTGGGGACTTGCCTAGTTGGGAGACCCATAGGGGAGATTTGTGTCTGGTAGACAGAGGAAGAAGCATTCTGAAGAGAGACGTGACGGTCACCCAGGCATGACTTTAACACTGATTACCAGTGTCAGGGGCTGGAGAGCCGAATTTCAGTACTAAGGAGACCCAGAGCTGGTGACCCGTGGCCACAGCCCACAAGTATGTGTGGTCTGGCACAGATAGTATTTGGCCATATAGTGTAAAGTGTATGTTCTTGCTTTTGTTATTGTTCTTTTCATTAAAAAAAAAAAAAAATGTTTACATTTAGTTATCTCCCTATAAATTCAGAAGTGGTTACATAACACTCACGATTTCTGGCTGCTCTTGTAATTGGGGAGGTTCCGGCAACTCTGGCCCAGCGTGCTCGCAGGGTGGCCTCCTTGTCAACATCAGTGACCTGCAGGTGACTCGAGTGGAGGCTGATGGCATGAGCCTCCTCACCTGCACAGCCGGCTGCCCCTGCGGGCACATGGGAAACAGAGGCTGTACTGTCTGCAGGCTGGGGGTGTCTGGTGGACCTGGCTTTCCCCAGGCCCCCCTGACAGCACCCTGCCAGGCCAGGTGAGAGATGTCAGGTTGTGGGATGCCGCAAAGTGGGCCTTACCAAACCTCTCAGGTCCCCAGCTCCACCTTGGAAAACCCAGCATCATTACTTACGGGATTGAAAAATAGAGCATGATACCTGCAGCAGGGTTTGTTGCTTCTGGGGGCCTCTCTCCTTGATTTACAGATGACCACTTTATTTCTGTACTCACATGGCTTTTCCTTTATATCTATCTGTGTCCTAATTTCTTTTTTAAAAAAAAAAATTTTATTGAAGTATAGTTGACATACAATATTGTGTTCACATGTATAGCATCGGGATTCAACATTTATGTACCATATCATGTAACCACCATGATAAGTCTAGTGACCATATGTCACCGTGCAAAGTAGTTATAACGGACCCCCATGTTCACTGCAGCATTATTTATAATAGCCACGCTATGGAAGCAGCTTAAGTGTCCATTTATAGACTAATGGATAAAGAAGATGTGAGAGATATATAAGAATGGTTTGTGCAACATCATGTAACCTGGCAGCCAAGGAGATTGGACTGGAATGCGCATGCGTGAACAGTGAGGGCTTCACTGTACTAGTCAGTGCGGGTAGTAGGTGCTGTTGAATCAGCAAGTGTACTGTGTGGCTGTTGTATTAAAAATGTCTGAGTGAGTAAAGCAACGAATCGGCATCCAATTTTACGTTTAGGCTTGTGCATTCCTCCTTGGAAGCTATTTAGATGACTCAGAAGGTCGCAGCCATGGGCAGCTGGTGATTGGCAGCTTCATCACGACAACATGTCTGCTCCTGCATCATGTCTCATGCAGAATTTTTTTGTGAAACAGCAAATCACCCAGGTAGCTCAGCCTCCCTGTAGTCCTGACCCGGGATCCAGCAACTTCTGGCTTTTCTCAAAACTAAAATCACCTTTGAAAGGGAAGAGATTTCAGACCATCAATGGGATTCAGGAAAATAGGACGAGGCAGGTGATGGCAATTTGGAGAACTCTGTGAGGTCCCAAGGTGCCTACTTTGAAGGGGACTAAGGCACCATTGTCCTATGTACAACCTTTCCTGTATCTTCTTCAATAAATGTCTCTATTTGTCATATTACATGACTGGATGCTCTCTGGACAGACTATATATAAAAGAATGAAATCTTGCCATTTATAACATGGGTGGACCTACAGGGCATTAAACGAAGGGAAATAAGTCAGAAAGACACATATCATAGGATTTCACTTATGTGGGGAATCTACAAAGACAAAACAGAAGTCCATTCATTTTTCCTGGACCATTCAAGTGTGTGTCTCTTAGGACTCTGCCCATCAGCAGACCTCCTGATGTTCATCTTACCTTGGCCTTTGGTTTGGTGGCCTGTGCTTGTCAACTACAAGCTCCTTGAGGGCAGGATGGTGGTTCCGTCACCTTCCACAGAGCCCATTCCAGAGCTCCTTACATGGATGGCTCTCAGAGTGTCAGCTGAATGGCCCTGGCTGGTGTGGCTCAGTTGGCTGGAGAGTCTACCTGTAAACCAACTCCTGGTCAGGGCACATGCCCTGGATTCAGGTTCGGTTCCAGGCAATTGATTGAACTCCAATCTCATATCAATGTTTCTTTCCCTCTCTCTGTCGCTCCCTTCCCCTCTAAAATCAATAAGCATGTCCTAGGGTGAGTATAAAAAAAAAGTGTCAATTGAATGAAGTGAAATTTGGAGGCCGGAGGCACCCATCCACCACCTGTGCTACCAACAACCTTCCACAAGAGGGCAGCCTCCGCTGGTGCCACCACCTTTCTACCCCACAGGGGTGGGCCTGGTTCTCCAAGGCCCCTAAACTACTTGAAGGGCTCTGCTTGGACAACCAAATTAAGTTGCCTGCTTCTTGGTTCCCTTGACGACGTTTATTCAGCATTCACTGTAACCCCCCCCAGGGAGTACAGCATTGCATTAAACACACTTCGTCCTTGCCTTGTTCCCAGTCTCCAGGGCAGCCCAACTGGACAACCCGGAGCTTCCCAAACAGTGCTAGGTGTTCTGCGTCTCTATTTTCCTCCTTGACTCCTTCTGGCCTGGAGACTCCTTCGTCCCTACCCGTTGAAAGCCCACTCATCCTTCTGGGCCGGGTCCCATGGCCAGAATGAATGCCCAACCAGGGACCCAGTGGTGGCGGCCACAAGCCTCTCTAGTGCCATCTCAGGAGATGGCTTCGGCCTGCAAAGGAGGTGGGGAACAAACCATCTCTGTGGCCCTTTCTGCTTTCAGATTCTGTAAGGGGCATTGGAGGCTCTCCCTCGCAAAAGTGCCAGACCACACCGTCCTTCTTCCCAGCCTTCACTTCACCCAGGGGCAAGGCAGCCCTTGGCATCCGATCCCATGAGAGCTGGATTCCATGGAATGGGGCAGACAGTGGATCCTTCATTCACCTTTCCAAGATGTATTGATTGACTATCTCCCATGCGTCAGGTCTCCAGAAATGAGGCCTGCTTTTCCACTTCCCTTTTCCTTAGGGGGCGTATGCATCTCACCATGACTCTTGGGGTTCATCCAGGCTTGGTGGGCTCCCAGCAGAGGCACCTGGGCACTCCCTACCAGCCTGGCTTCCTGGAGACCAAAACCACAAGTAGAGCACCGAAGTGCTCAAGACACTCACAGGCTGGGTTTGCCCGCATGCGTACAAGAGCGCTTTCTCTTGCAAAGAGGAAGATACAGACAGGATCGGCAAAGGACAGCGCGGGTGTGGGGGCACTCAGCAGCCGTGTCCACTTCCTGGCCCTGGGATGGCTCTTCCCGCCGGCAGACGCGCATAGCAGTCAGAGATGGCACCGGACATGTGGTTCTTCTTCGCGATTACTGGATGGCTGGTGGCCACCCTCTCAGGTAGCCCCTTTCCCACCTCCTGTCACTCCTGCTGGAGGGCTTGGGTCCCGGCCACTTGGCCCACTTTCTGGCTGTTTTCTCACACTCACCTTTCCAGAGACTGTACTCTATCACCAGGGAGGCCCCAGCTGCGCCAACAGCCATCAGAGCCCTGAGAGGGCATAGGAACCCCTTGGGGGACAGGGTGGGGGTGCCTGGGCTGCTCCTGGGCAGAGCTGAGATCGCGCCTGGGACGGAGATCACGAACATGGGTGCTCTCCCAGGGTGTGAGCAGGGAGCTGCTACCCATCCACGGGCTCAGGAACTCCCCCTTCCCCTAGTTCTTGCCAATTCTCAGGGTGGAACCCTTCGCATTCTGGAGAGATAGGAGGACTGCTGGTGGTTGTACGTCCAACCCCAGAGCTAAGGCTCCTGGGCTCACCAGGTTTGTGCCACTCACAGTAGAGCTGTCTGGAAGCAGAAGTCTGGAAGCCAAGGGGCACTGAGGACAGCTGGTCTCTGGTGGCTCTGCCACAACCGTGTGGGGCAGCTAAGACACAAACAGACAGGAAGGTTCTGGAGGACCACCTCCCTTTCCTCCTGAGCTCTCCCTGGGTGCCAGGGCACCTTTGTGACCTGGGCAGGGGTGTCAGGTGGCCAGAAGGTTAGGTTGGGGCACTGGACTGTGCTCATCAGATGCTGCTGGCCCTGGTGAATGTGGGTCCAAGTTGGCGGGAGCTGGGCAGGGCCCCAGAAATGCAGGAGATCTTGCCATGGTGGGGCCCTCACATTTGGGGGTTAGGGAGATTGATGTGGAAACAGAATTCTGGGCTGACGAAGTCTGGGTCCACCGGGCAGTGCGGGTGGCAAGTGCGTTCCGATTGATACGAGGGAAACCCAGGAAGACCCAGCAGGAGGGTCATCAGAGACAGCTGGGAGGACTGGGAACACTGAGGGAGTTCTGGGCGACCCTCTTTTCTCTGCCTCTACCATGTGTTCCCAAGCCTCCTGGCCTCACGCTGGTTCGGGGGAAGCTATTTAGTTCTGGGGGCTGGAATGGGAGTGCCTTGAGCCCCATGTGGGCCACTCTGGCCTCTTGCTGTATCAGGAACACCTGGAACTCGTCCACCTTCTGCCCTGGGCTGGGACAGAGATGGTCAGAGGGCATCCGTTCTTCCCTACCTTCATGGTTCTCACTCTCTGTTCTTCTCCAAGAGGTCTAGCCACTGGCTCTAAGTGAAGCCTGAGTCTGGAAGGCCTGTTAGCCGGCCAGTTGGGCCTGGGGAACTGACCTTGATAGATACCTGAATGGAGGCAGGAACTCAGGGTCTAGGCAGAGCTCAGCCAGGGAAGCGAGGGGTCTTTGGAGCCAAGTTCTGTGCACTTCGGTCCTCCTAGTCTCATCCCGACACTGCTGCCCGGCCTACTCCACCCACAGGATGGTGGGTGATTTACTGCACGTTTTTAAAACTGCGTTTACACGTGTATTCAATGGACCCACCTGTTACTAACACAAGTTTAGTTAAGAAAGGAAACTGTGTCACTCTTACAAATGGAAAACCGACATCATCTGCCCTAAGTAAAAGTAAAGAGAAGCAGAAAAACAAACAGGGGTGAAAGACAATTTCTATTACGTGCTCATGAAGAGTTCAGAGAACGTGGGAGCCCTTGACCTGAGCCTGCACCTTGCCCTTTGCCTTCTCTGTTTAAGGAGAGATGAGGGGAATGACAGAGGCTTCTGGCTCCAAACTGTTACTTTTTTTCTTGCCATTTTAGGGGGACTGAAAGCACTTTGAACAGGAAACAGTTTGCTCACTGTTTGAGTTAATGGCATTAAAGGGTGCTTCCTTAAACCCTTTTAAGGGTCCCCAGTGGTGTACGTCCTACTGCTGAGAAATGTGGTCTGGCAAAAACTGCGCCAAAGTCCCCCAGGATTGGAGGGGGCACCGAGGGAGCCCCTTCTGGGGCTCGAGGGAGCTGACATGGGGTGGCTGTGACCCAGGCCTCCCGGAGTGGTTCTTCTATTCAGCCTGGTCCAGCAGGCCTGAACCCTGGCAGGGTGACCCAGATCTGCGTGTGGGTGTCTCCATGGCCAGATCCGTGTGTTGGGCAGACCAGGTTGGGGAAAGGAGGTTAGGACCTCCAAAAAAGAGAAAAGAAGAGGGAACAAAATGAAATTAACAGAGAAGAATGAGGGAAGGGAGCCTGGGAGAAGGAGGCCTAAGAGCAGTGCGTGTAGTGCGGTGGGGTTACCAGGCCACGGCCTGGGACTGCAGGCGGCTGGAAGCTGGTCCCCTGGGCCCCAGGCAGATCTGGTTGTGGCTATGGGTGCCAGGCAGGACCCCTTACAGTCCCAGCTCTCGGCTCCACCTTGGGCCGCACTCAGCTGTCCTCTGCCCAGGCTGGCCTGGGGTCTGGGCTACCTCATCAGACTTTGGTTGGTGCTGCCGAGTGACCACGACAGAGACCAGGGCCTGGAGAGCCCTGATTTCCAATTCTTGGCTGGTGTTCCCTCCAGTTCTGTGCCTCAGTTTCCTGATCAGCCAGCTGGGAATGAAGAGGTAGAGGGAGTGAACCCGCCAAGCTCATGACTGGGGATGGTGGAGTTGGGTGGGGAGGCTGCAGGTTATCTGCTCAGGCCCAGCCTCTGCTTCACCTTGCGCTCTTTCTCCTCCCTGGACCTCGGTGTTCCTGTCGGTGGAATGGAGTGCTTTGGGCAGACACTCTCCAAGGGCTCACTCCGTAAGATCAGACCTCTCTGTGCAATGCGGTAGCAAAGAACCAGCCTTTTCATACCAGGCTGGTGCCGAGGGGGGTGACTAGCATCACCTGGGCTATGGCCAGTGGAGTTCACCAGGGCTGCTGATGTGCGCTCAAAAGGCTATTTGTGGTTTCTTAAATTAACAGTTTTTTAAAAATCTGTTTCTCCTTACCTGAGAAGTTCAATATCCACTTCTCATTCCAGTAATTTTTAGCAGTGGTTCTCCAAGGGTCTTTGATGAATATTTCAGTAAACCAGGTTGAACAGAATCAGCTTCCTTAAATAACCAACACCAAATATACATGTAGCTGATTAAATTCCTTTAGCTCTTTGCTCTCCCAGGTAGTAGCCTCTAGAATGTGCATTGGAAATGCAATAGTTTGAACTGAGATGTGTTGGAAATGTGAAATACTCAGCAGATTTTAGGGATGTGTTTAAAAATGTAAAATATAATATTAATAATTTTATGTGGATTACATGTTGCAGTGCTAATATTTCGGCTACGTTGAGTTCAATAAATTTTATTACAATTGTGTTCACCTATTTTTTTTTTAACTGTGGCCACTAGAAAATTTAAAATGGCATACGAGGCGGGGCAAAAGTAGGTTTACAGTTGTTCATATGGAAAATAATATAATAATAAATAATTTTAAAAGAGTAAACTGTTTTGCATACTCCCTAGTTACACATACTTTTGCCCCACCCTGTATGCATTCACATTATATTTCTATAGAAAGGCACTGCCTTAGATATTCTAAGCTATAAATTTAATAAATTTGATTTTCTTATAAATGCTTTAATGCCACTAAGAAGCAAAACTTTTCAAAGGATTTTAAAGAATGCTTGTGAGTGGTAAAACTAACTTATAAATGAAGTGAATAGTAAGTTCTCTAAAATATTCTAATAATGTTTACAAACATTGTCAACTTCCCTTACATGTTCACTTAAAATTTCAACTAACATCTATTAACTTGATCACATTTGGGAGAAATTAGTGGCCAAATGTTCTTCGACATCACAAATACAGGACTTGATACCCAAACACGCAAAACTTGACCCAACTTTCACTTAACACACACGTGCAAATACTCTGGGCTTTTGTTGATTTCATCTCTATTTTTGACATTTGAATCGTCCTGGGCTTGAGAGCCACTCACCAGGGAGGGAATCGTATTGCCAGTGACTTGGGTTCTTGGGAGCCGGTCAGGATTTCTCAGTGGGCTGAGATGAGCTGAGGTCAGTTTTTTTGTTGTTTTGTCAAAATACCATGTATAATTGTGTTCCTGATGGGCATGCAGTGCCCCTTTTGAGAGCCTGTGCCCTCCAATTGGACTGGTCCCTAGACCCCTGACCTCTGGATGCAAGTTATACAACCTAATTCTCTAGGTCTGCACCCCACCCACACACACCACTTAACGGGATTAAATTAAACCAATGTATTTACTATTTTTTCAAATTCTCCTTGCCTGGCAATATAAATAGCAAATGATAGGCACTTGCCTATTCTTCTGGCTTAGCCTGGCTTTCTGGTCACAGGTCAATGACGGATGGGTAGGGGCACGTAGCATGGCTGTTTGCAGGGGGTGATACGGGGCGAGGCAGCTGGGGCATTGGGCTGGCACAGTTAGCTAAATGTAAGTGATTATAGATCCAGAATCAGGGAGAAACACTGCCTCAGTCTCCCTCTCACAGGCATGCCAGCCTCATTTTCTCATAGGAAAGCTCAGGAATTCAGTTGGCCTCCCAGAGGTTGAATTCAGCAGCTGAAGAATCAGCCACCCCGCTGGGACAAAAGGGAATAAGCAGGTGGCCCCAGCTGAGGCTTTGAGACAAGAGTTGGAAGAAAAGACCAACCCAGTAGGGAGCCACCTTCCCTTTGCCTGGACCACAGCCCTGAAACCAGCAGCTCACATGCGCCAGGAGCTCCAGCCTGAACCGACTGTGGTGGGACAGGAATCCCCAGGCCCACCTCCTCCCCTGGTCACAGTGTCCCCAATCCCCCCATCTCGCCCTCCGCACAGCACCCCCACTCAGGGGGGCAGGCAAGTTCCCCACGTTAGCTAGAGCTGTCACCTACCTGATGACTTACTTAATACTCTTTCTTACTTGATTTTAAAGTGAAAATATATTTTTAGAAAAGAAGCACTTTATATCACTCCCTTAAAGATAAAGTCACCTTGAAGGTAGTAATGGAGACTATAAACATTAAAAAAAAAAAATCATTCAGTTCTGGTCAGATACTAGCTACTTTCCCTGTGCTCCAAAGGGAGGCTCATAGGTGTCAGAGAGGCCGTGAGGACTTGTCTCCTCCAAGTAAACAGAAAGGCTGAAAGGGAAAGGGGACGTAACTTCCTTCTGTAACGTGATGGTATTTAATGTCTTGTCAGTGACCACCTTAATCGTTTCTCCAGCCTTTGGGTATGTGCCCCACACCTGGGAAACACTGGTCCAGAGAAAGGACAACGGGGGTGGGCAGTCAACCCTGTGCCTGACAGCCTAGGGATGCTGCCTGCTCACCTTCCCAGGGGACGCCCTAGACCTGATGGCCCCACATCAGGCTGTCCTCAGGCACCCAGGGCAGCTCCTGGATTTTGCTGATGAGCCTTGAAGTTGGGGAAGGTGCCTAAATTCACATCCCCTGATTCAGCTCCCAGAGGATAAGCCCCAGCTGCAGGGGGAAGGAGGAGGCCTGAGGATGGGTGAGGTGGGGAAGGGAATTTTGGAACTCTCTCTGGCTCGGGCTTGCTGAGTGATCTCGGACAAGTTCCTTTCTTTTTGTGACCCTTGCTGCAAAAGTGAGCAAATCAAACACTAAAGACCTGCCTTCAACACCCTGCTCCTCCATGTCTGTTCCTGGAGGCTCTGGCAGTGTGGTGCAGATCTGCTAGATGGTGGCCCTAGGAATGGCACAGCATGAAAACCCCTAATGTCAGGCAGTTTTGGGTCCCCAATCCCAGCCCTGCATGACCTAGTTAGCTTATCTGGGCAGTGTGCCGCAGATAGAAACACCCGGCTCTCCAAGGTGTGAGAGCTAACTTAGATAATGTGTCTGAAAATGCCTGAATGCAGGCTGCAGTGCTCCAAAATGTTAGCTTATAAATGTCACACAGCAAGGACATAGGTCTTGTACACAGGGCTGCAGGGTTAGTGGTTAACAAAACTCTGTTTGCGCAATGCATTTGCCCACATGACAACCCCGTTGTACAGATGAGGAAACTGAGGTTTAGCAGGGCTGAGAGAACTGTCTAAACTCTGTAGCTAGGAGGTGGCAGGACTTAAGCTTAGGTCTCCTGTTGGGCAACTCAGTGCTCTTTTCTTTCTTTCTTTTCAAAAAGATTTTCTTTATTATTTTTAGAGAGAGGAGTAGGGAGAGAGGCAGAGAGGGAGAGAGACATCAATATATGGTTGGCTTTCACCTGCCTCCAGCTACAGACCTGGCTGGAGACCTGACCTGCAACCTGGTTACGTGCCCTGGCTGGGGAATTGAACCAGCAACCCTTGGGTCCACAGGCCGGCGCCTTATCCATTGTGCCACCAGCCAGGGCCTCAGTGCTCTTTCCATAGAAGAAAGTGGCCTGGCTTGTCGTCTGGTGGCTGCCCTCAGGGCACCATTCAAGTGTGAGGTGTCTCCCCCAGATGCTATGGCCCCGGGCTTGCAGCCTCACCACTGCATCCAGGGACAGCCCTCAGGGGCCTCTGGGGTCTTGGGGACCCCTGGTGAGGCTTGTCAGGGGCAGATGGGATCAAAAGCGGCTGCCTCCCTCACCATGACCAGCCTCAGAAGGCTTGCCACACACTAACCTTGCCCACAATAGCCAGCAATGAACGAAGGTCTAGTTAAAGAGCCACCATGAGCCAAGGGACAGCTTTCGAGGCAGGGGGTCTAGTCACCTTTATTTAGCACCTGCTATGCCAGGCCCTGTGCTGGCACTGAGACATGCAGGTTTGCCCTTGATCACTTTCAGTGTTGTGAGGGAGGTGGGAAAACACAGAAGGGTCAGCCTGGGGTGGGTGTGACCGCAGGTGCCATCCAATGACAGCCATCAGCACTATGCATTGCAGGGGATTTGCTGTCATCCAAGGATCAGCTATTCTGTCCCACTTAGACATCAGGCCATCACCCCACTTTGTGGGAAGGGAAACTGAGGTCCAGAAAGCTATCTACAGCGGCACCTCGGTCCTTGTCATTAACTCGTTCCGGAACACAGGACCAGCGCTGGAATTGACTAGCACTGAACTGTTTGTGAGCTCCTGGGAGGCTGACCTGCCGACCTGTTTCCTCTGCAGAGGGGTGCGTGGAGCGGGCAAGCGCCCGGCGCCCTTGTCCTAGTCAGGATGCGAGCAGAGCAGGATTGAATCCGTTCTGAAGCTGACGAGCACCAAGGCGTAACTGTATTTTGTTCCAGGCTAGTGGCTGATGCTGAGGGCAGGTCCGTGTCTGTGAGGTCTTCCAAAACCCATGTTCTCCGTTGCTGGGCTGTCCTGTCTCCAGAGGCTGGGAGTCAGAAGGGGGGAGGCTGGGCGCCACCTCCCAGAGAGGGGGTCACAAGAGTCAGAGGAACTGACACAGAAGGCTCCCCTCACAGAAGAGGATGGCAAAACATCCTGGGCACAAAGACACTGAAAAATAAGTGCGTGCACAGAACTGGGGAGATAGGCACAGGCTGTGTCACCGTTGGGAGCTGGGTGATGGGGGCATTAGACTTCTCTGTGTTATTTTCACATCTTCTGGTGAGTCTACGAATTCAAAGTAAAAGGTTAGGTGGGAAAAGGGCGTTTTAGGCCAAAGGACCCGTTTGAGCAGCAGCCTAGAGGCAGGACAGGCAAGGTGACAGTCCCCAAAGGGCTTCCCGGGCTCCAGGCAGTTGCAGCCAGTCAGCCCTGCTGGTCCCACAGGCCCTGTCAGGTGGGTGGGACCACAGTTCTCAAAGTTGCTGAGATCCAGGCTGTTTCCTGTGTCCTGGCTCACCCAGACTGGTGGCCATGAGGGCCCAGCAGCAGCAGGCCTGTACAAGGTGCACATACAAGCTGACAGATGCAAGCACAAGGACAGTGACTCCTCGGGCAGCGTGTGGTAAATTCATAAATCTGTCTTCTCGCACCGCAGGCCTCTGAAGTAGAAGTTATCACCCCTGTTTTACTGATTCAGCGAGAAGGGACTTTTCCTACACGGCACAACTAACAGATCTTTAACTTGACTCCAAATCCACGCTGTTTCCCAGGCCTGGGAAATGGGCAGGGTTGGTGTGGATGCTATTCACCTCAAGATTTCTGTGGGGAAGGTCCCTCTGATCTCTGGGGACTTTTCACCTCATCCCCTGTCTGCTGCGCTATGGTGGAAGCAGGGTGAAAGAAACCTTGAAGGTGCCTGTGGGTCAGAATCCACTTTCTGGACCAGTGTCCACTGTGGGTCTCAGTTTCCCCAGCTGTGAATTGGGTTGATGGTAACCTCCAGAGCCCAGGCTGGGATGAGGCTCCCTGAGATTTGGTCTGGGAAGCACTTGGGGAAACACAGGCCTCCTTGGGGTGCTAGAGGGCCCCATGGCTGCAACTGCGGCTGAGCCTGGGGCTGGGGCAGGGGTTGACAGGGACAGGGGGGTGGTGAGAAGAGAGGAAGCCCGGTTTCCACCCACATTTTGTAGACTCCCATGGCCTGACTGCCTTCTATCTGCCAACGGTGCTGAAAGAACCTCAGGAGTCCAGCCTGGGCATCAAGGCAGAGCTGATGGGGCGAGGAGGACTCTGTGGGGTCCATGTGAAAGGCTGGACTGGGATCCCCTAATGGGAACGTGATCTCCTTACAAAGGGGGGTGTCCCTGGGTCTCCACCGTGTGTTAGAGGGTGGGGAGCACTTAGGAGGTTCAGGGTATATGTTTCTAGCCCACCCAACCATCCCATCATGCCCTGAACCGGGCAGTGCCAGCAGATGCCCAGGGGGTCTGTGCATGGTGCTGGTAACCAGGGCCCTGTGGGGACACAGGCTATTGAGAGAGATAAGGAAGCTCAGAGCTGGGAGCTTCTCCAGGTGTCTTGGGGGTCCTATCTGAGCACCCCACTTCCAATTTGGAAGTTGCCTACTGAGCCCTGAGCCAGGGACAAAACTGAAGCCACTGTGTCCTCACAGCTACGTGCAGGGCCAAGCATGGCTCTGTCCATTTCACTGAAGCGCAAACTCCTATTCACACCGGCGGCCAGTGGCTGGCAGAAGTGGGACCGGATCAGAGTCACATTCTGGTCACCAACCCATCCCCATCAGCTGCTTCTTTCCAAATGGGGTTTGGGGGAAGGATTCTACCTACACTTCAGTATAATTTTTTGCTATAATTTTTCACCTCTAGCCCAGGGTGCCTGAGAGCTAGACTGGGCAGGGGAAAGAGGTAGGGAAACGTGCCTAGGACCCGTGAGAGGTTGCTTCCCTCTCCTTCCTGCACTCAAGGAGAGCAAACACCCTCACCAAATGACATAAGCTCCTCAGAGACATGTGCTGCACCCACCAGATAATATTCGAGACATACCGTGACTGTTTCTGAGCTGGAAGACTCCCAAGGTTTGATGTGTAACCTCCTGTTTTTCAGAGGAGGACACTGAGGTGCCCAAGGGCCCTGCCATGGGTCTCTTGCTCAGCGGGAACCGGTGGGGGATGGGGGGCGGACGGCAGAGGGTTGTGGTCCTGGGTGGTCTCACATGGCCTGCAGTCTCCACGGCTTCTCTGCCCCTCCCCATCCTCTGCCTTCTTCTTCTTCTTCTTTTAAACCTTTTAATTTCAGCACGATTTCTGACATATGGAGAAGTTGTTAAGTTCCATATGCTTTTCACTCAGTTCCCAACTGTTAACATTTTACCGCAATCAAGTTACCGTTTTCTCCATTTTCTCTGAACCCTTTGAGAGTAGTTTATAGACATAACGTGCCTTTCTCCTAAGTAGTTCAGTGTGTCTCAAAAAAAAAAAAAAGAAAAGAAAGAAAGAAAAGAAAAGAAAAAAGAAAAAAGAAAGAAAGAAGGAAAGAAAGGACATTCTCTTACGTAACTGCAGGACAGTTATCAAAAATCAAGTAGTTAACACTGATACGATACCGTCAGGTAATCTACGGGTCTTTTTCCCGTAGATTTTGCCAGGCTCTAAAGCACGGGCGGCAAACAGAAGGTCCGAGGGCCGAATCCGGCCTTCCACCTTGTCTTATCCTGCCTGATACCTTGTTTCTACCTAAACTGACATTCGGCCCTTTGAAGGCGACCACAAGGCTGATGTGGCTCCTGGTGAAAATGAGTCTGACCCCCCTGTAAGGCAAAAGAAAATTCCCTTTAATGTGCTGCGTTCTATTCTTGTGTCTCTTTATTTTCCTTTAATCTGGAAATCAGTTTCCCAGATTGTTCTTCCTCCTTCATTGACATTGATCTTTTTGAAGGGTACAGGCCAGTTGTTCTGTAAAATGGCCTTCATCCAGGTTTGTCTGTTGATTCCCCATGATCAGGTTTAACTCCTGCCTCTTTTGACAGGAAGAGCAGAGAAGAGTTGTGTCCGTGGTGGGTCATATCAAGAGGCATGTAGCATCAGCTTGTTAACTTCAAAACAAAAGGCCAAAGGGAGAGGCAATGAACATTCATTTGAGATCGGAAAGAAGAGCTATTCAGAAAGCACCAATTCAGACAAAACCCCAAATACTGTTTAGGAGGTGGAAGCAAGGGATATGTATAGAGGAAAGGAATTTCTATAAGCGCAGAGAAACCAACATAGTGATACTAACTCTAATTTTAATTTTCCGCCAGGTGGCTGCCATATCTACTTTCTTGTTATCTTTGCAAACAGTGATTCGGGATACACGGCCTTGGGCCCAGTCTGGCGTTTTGTTCGGTTGTAACATTCCAAAGATTGGAGAAGAAAGGCCAAGCCCCCTGGGGGTTGGCAGCTCTGACTCCATTTTAAAGTGGCCTAGTTTACATTCTTTTCTGCAAGTTTGTCCGATCGCTGGTAGTCTAACTTTGATCGCTTGGCAGGGTCATGTCTGCTGGGTACACTGTCTTCTCCTTTAAGTGAATATGCATCCTGTGGACAGATTCTTTGAGAACACGTAAATATTTTGGCTCCTCTTGGAACCGTTACCTGCTAGTTGTAACGTTATGGACGGCTCTGGCCTGCATCTGTTCTCATGACAGGTCCTTGACGATGGTATAACGCCACCGTTCCTTCCATGGATATAGTGCTGACTTGAGTTGCTGGCTTTCTCTGCTGGCTCAGGGGGTGGGAGCCAGGTGGCTCGGAGCCTTGAAGGTTGGTGCTGAGGAGGCTGAGGTGTGAGCTCCCTGCAGGCTGAGCCTCCAACAGCTGCCATCTTACCTCGCTTCAGATTTTGGAACTTGGTTTGGCTCCTCTCTGCCACCAGAGCTATTTCTCCCTCTACCTCTACAATGTCTGCCATTCGTCCATTGAGCTCCTGGTATATGTTGGGCATTGCTTTTAGACACTGAAGATACAGGACAAAGCCCTCGACTTCAATGAATTTATATTCTATTGTAGACAATAGACTGAGGAGTAAACACACCCCGAAAAGTACTATCATTTCAGAGAGGGATATGTGCAACCAGGAAATTAAAGCCAAGTCAGAAAGACGGAGAGTGACTGACATGGGGATGTCGATGAGGCCTCTGAGGGCATTTGAGCAGAGATCAGATTGGCGAGATTAGCTGGGTAAGTGTATGCAGAGGGAGGCCAGGGAGCAGCAGGTCACTTGGGGCAGGAGAAGCGGCAGGTGCAAAGCCCCTGAGGCAGAAACGGAGTTGACTCACTGGAGATGAGGAGGGAGCGGGAACGGGAAGAGGATGGAGTTGGAAAGGTTGATGGCTATTGATCACAGAACACGGATCACGTAATGGCTTGGAATTAATTCAAAGGCAATGGGAAATCACGGGAGAGCTTGAAGTAAAAGAATGTGATCCGACTTGCCTAAACATGTACACAATTATTATTATTAAATATTTTTACATACGTTTGAAAGATTATTGGGTATTTACATCAGTAAGTTTAAAATATTATTTTAAATATGTTTAACATAAGTGTTTAAACCTGAGAATCGTTTACCACTATTGTACATCCCAAACCGATATTACTTCAGTAACTAGAGTATGTTCCTATAAACAAAAAGACACTGATAACGAAAGTGTCATTAACCAGCCGGCCATCCAGGCCCGAGTCAGCTCCCCCATCGTCAAAAGCGTTTGGGGTTAAATGCTAAGCAGCACCTCAGAGGGCTGAGGACTTAGAAAAGGAATAATTTGCCTACCCTGTGATTCCATACTATTAATCTGGAATCTTAAACTGCTGCCTGGTGGAAAGGCGAGTCAGGTAGAGGTAGTGGGGATGGTGGGGTTGTGTTGTGAGGGCGGTAAGCACAGTCTGGTCGGTGATCTAAAATCAGAGGCGGACAGAGGGGAGAGCCCCCCGACCCCTTCCAGCAGTCAGACCCATCTTGTCCACCTCACTCATCTACCTGTGGAGAAACTGAGGCCCTGACACGGGGCAGGGACTTACCCCAGGTCATCATAGTAGCTGGTCTCAATTCTACCATCTCTCATTTTCACTCCCACCCGATTCCAGCTGAAAAGTCAGACATGATGTCATCTTTAGTCATCCTATTGTAAAAACATTGTCACAACCACATTAAAAGCAATCCTCCCCAGCACCCTCATGTAGCAAGGCCTTTCACTCTAGGAGGAGGACATGTGTAGGTCTCTGTGCATTGCAGAAACACAGAGGTGGCTGTGCTGGCAGGCAAAGGGCCGCTTTTGATCAGTGTTGGTCAGGGCAGCGCCGGGACCATGGGCGAGTGTTTGATGCCAGGCTCCACCACCTCCTCTGTGACCTTGGGCAACTCCCTGCCTCTGGGGGGAAAAATGGGTGCAACTTGTAAGTCAGTGCCCTCGAGATAAAAGCTAAATTTTAGCTAATCTGTTAAAGACTTCAAAGCTCTCCCTGAATATCCTTGTGGATCATTTTTAGGCACCTGCACCTGTGGCGTCTCAGGTCCAACCACGTCCACAGAGCCATGAAACTAAACCCCGAGAAGCACTTGTAGGTGTACAGAGTCTGGAGATCGGGAAGTGAAAGAGGGGCACATCCATCCATGTTATGGATTCGCCTCCTCCCCCTTTCCAGTATCCCCTAGAAGCTCTCCTCTGGGTTCACCCCTCTCCTGCCCCCAGAGGCAGCCTTTGCTGCAGGTACCTGTGTGACTTAGTTTCCCAGAACTGCCTCACAAAGCCTGCCCTCCCGTGTATGAATAACAGAACTGTATTGTCTCTCTGGTTTGGGGGCCGAAAGTTGAAACCCAGACTGTTAGCCGGCTGGTTCCTCCGAAGGCCACGGCCGTGAGGGGCCGTCTGCCAGGTGGCTGTCCCGTGGTTCCATTGGTTGCCGGCATTCTTAGGCATTGCTTGGCTTGTAGAAATGTCACCACAATCAAGAAGGTCACATTCTGAGGTACTGGGAGCTAGGACGGCAACTGCAACATATCTTTTTATATGGGACATAATTCAACCGATAGCTGTGTGTGTGTGTGTGTGTGTGTGTGTGTGTGTGTGTGTGTGTGTGTATGTGTGTGTGTGTGACTCAGAGGTGGAATTTCTGGGTCATGACTATGAAATGTTTTTTAGAGCAGTTGTGCCAACTTTGCCCTTTGCCCTCCTCCATCCAGCCCACCCCCTGCTCCCACAGTCAATCCCACACTGTTGTCCATGTCCCTGGGTCATTCTTACGTGCGCTTTGACTAGTCCCTTCCTCTTCTTTCCACCATTATCCCCCTCCCTGAGCCCCTCAGCCTGCTGCACTGCTGGTGGGAATACAGGCTAGTGCAGCCACTGTGGAAAACTGTATGGAGTTTCCTCAAAAAACTAAAAATGAAACAGTGATTCCCCTGCTGGGATTATACCCAAAAAACCCTGAAACACCAATTCAGAAGAACCTATGCACCCCAACGTTTTAGCAGTGGTATGGTATTTGCAATAGCCAAGTGCTGAAAACAGTCTAAATTCCCGTCAGTAGATGAAAGGGATTAAAAACTGTAGTACATTTACACAATGGAATATTATGCAGCAGAAAGAAAGAAGGAACTCCCACCTTTTGCACCAGCATGGATGGAACTGGAGAATATTATGCTTAGTGAAATAAAGTGAAATAAGTCAGTCAGTGGAAGACAAACACCATATGATTTCACTTATAAGAGGAAGCCAATGAACAAAATAAACTAATGAGCAAAATAGAAACAGAGACATGGAAGCATGGAACAGATTAAATTTATTTTTGTGTTGTGTGTTCACCACCCTGAGTCACTCCTTCCGTCACCATTGATCCCTCTACTGCACTTCTAGATGGTCAACGATCAACTGAAGTGTTCACTCAGACACGTCCCTGTGCCCACCGGCTCCACACCCCAAGGGGGCTTAATTTATATTTCTCTGGTCACAGAGAGGCTGGATATTTTGCATTTCCCTTGCAGTGAAGAGCCTCTTCCTACCTCTTGCCCATTTTTCTTTTGTTTGCCTTTCCCTTATGGATTTATAAAAGGTATTCTTCGCTGAGGAGCATTTCCACTAGGGAACGTAGGGCAGCTTTTCTAGCCTGGTATTTTGAGAACTACCTTCACAGCTACTGCTTCAGGAGGAAAGCAGAAAACTGTGTCAGGGCCTCTGTGAGGCCAGGTGCCATGCAAACTCTAGACTTTTAGATTTGCAAAAGCTGAGGTGGTACATGTACTGCATATCACGTAATGTCTCAGCAGAGACCTGGCCAGCCAGCAGAATCAAATACATTAACTTCTCTGCCGTGAAATGTATAATTTTCACACCACATGAAATAAATAATGACTACGAAGAGCCCTGTACCAGCTCTGGTCAGGGCTGCCACCAACCGTGTTACGAGAACACTTTCAGTTCGCAGTGCTGGGGTTTCAGAATTGCAGTAAAGGGATTGTGCAAGGCTGTTCCCACAATGGCATCGAGAATCGAGCCCCATGGGCCTCTAGTCTCTGGATAACCCCAGGAGGTTGAGATGAACGTGGCCACTTACGTGAACAAGTCACGGAGGCTCAAGGTCAAGAAATCCAGGTCCTCGTATTAAGAGGAAGAGATGGGGTTTCACTCCACGTCCGTCTGGCTCCAAAGCCGACAAACTCCCAGCTCTATCAGGCTGTCCCCAGCTTCTCTCCTCCCCAGGACCCTGGAGGTTGGAAACAGGTCATCAGCCAGAGGATGTGGATTGGGAGGATGGGATGCCTACCTCCAAACCCACCCGAGGGTCTGTCAGACTTTGCCATTGACCAAACATTCAGCCAGGTGTCTAGGGGCCCCAGTTTGGAGCCCTAAACACTTAATACTGTGGACAGAGGCACGGACCAGAAGTTTTATCCACCACTGCGCTTCCGCGGCCGAGACAGCGGCAGTGACTCCCCACTTAGGGCTCAGGCACCTTTGCAAAGAAGGACGGGGAAGCCCCTCAATTCCAGGCCACTGGCCGGGAGGAAGGGGTGGGTGTCCGGAGAGAGTGATGGGTCACACTGCCCTACGTGGTCTCTCCTCCTAGCCCGCTTGCCCTCTGCAAAGCTGTGCGCTAGAGCTTCAAAACTGCTGGGCAGAGGCTGGCTACGGCCTCCTCTTCACTTTCTCATCCCTGAGAACTCCTGCTCTTCCTCTAAGACCCCTTCCAATTGTCCTCTGCTCTTTGGAGTCGAAGTTAACCCCTCTCACCTCTATTTTCCCCAGGGCATTTTGTTCTTAGTACCTGATCATAACCCGCTTTGAGTAGGTCCCGGTCCTCCGCTGCAGCATGGGGCCCACCCCAGAGCCTGACTGAGGGAGGAATGAAGGAAGGTGTGAATGAAGGACACTCTTGACTAAGGGGTAACTTAGGCAGGAATGTGGAAGGATGTTCAGCCACCTCAGAAGCCCCTTAGATGTGAATTGTGGAGGAAAGTATGAGGCCTGGGACTAAGGATGTGTGTCTGGACATGAGACACCTAAAGTCATATTCTGGTCTTCTCCTCCTAGTGACTGTGACCTTGGGCAAGTCAGTTCATCCCTCTGAGCCTCAGTTTTCTCTTCTAGAGGCCCCTGTGGAGATGAATTAGAGTTGTGTGCCATCTGTATAAAGGAGGGACACGCAGTAGGCACTCAGATGCTACCCTCCTTTCCAAATTTCTTCCCTGAACTTGAACTCCTGAGTCAGACGGCCGTTGGCCGCTGCTGGCCTCCAGCTGTTAATGACACAGGTGGCTGTGGAGTCAGGCTGAATAACCCCAGTGTCTTTCAGCTTCTCCTTTGAACCTGGATGAGTGGTGAGTGGGGAGGCCACCCCTGGAGTGTGGAGCTGGTGGGCAGAGGGACGTGCCTGAGTGAACACAACTGCTGAGCCAGGGCTGTCCCCAGGGAGACAGTGTGGTCCTGTTCTGAAGTCCCCCCTGCTGGGGGCGGGGGGGCTGTGTTTCCACCTTGGGAGAAATGCTGATGGCTTCTGAGACTTTCTGGATGACGGACGCGGAGGGTGCTCTAGGCCACCTCAGATAGATCTCGGCACCGTGTTCGGGAGCCAGGGGGTGTTCACCCCTTGCCCACGCTCATGTGTCACTCACGCAGAATCTGCTGCTCCAGCAGCTCTGAGACTTCGAGCCAGAGCCCCTCCCGAGAGCTGGTGGGCGGGGGCAGGCCCCCCGGAAAACCCTGCCCAGCCCAGCAGTTTTAGCTCCACTGAAACCCAGAAGTCCTGTCCTCCTAGAGCACCGAGGGTGAAGCTCTAGGGGATTTTGTTCTTGAATTTTACATGCTAGAGTCTCCAGCTTAACACACCAGACCCTGTCCTGAGTCCAGATTTTGCGGGTGCTGCTTCCCATACCCAGAATGCCTTCTGCCTCCTCTCACTGGCTGAAGCTGCCTGCTACAGCCCGGAGGGTGAATCCAGGGAACAAACTGAGGTTTGACTCCTGGCTTTGTCAGCTCTGAACTGTGTGACCTTGGGCTAGGGACTTGGTATCTCCGAGTGTCTGGGCCAGCCCAACGGGTTTCATCGTGGCGTCTCTTCCCAGGGTTATCATGAGGGAGCTGGAGGAGAGCACTCAGAGCAGAGAAAGTCCTGGGTGCATGTGGATCTGCTCCCCCTGCCCCAGTGAAATGCTCTGCAACTGTCAAGGCCTGGCTCGGGGTCACCTCCCTGGTAACTTCCTGGACTCTTGGTCCTCTGGGTTCCTCCCACACCATGTTCACGCCTCCGTCTGCACCTACCGCAGGGAGATGGAATGCGGGGCATCTGCTGGCACCTGGGCTCCTGGCTGGACCCTGGGCTAAGGCAGGCCTGGGGCTCCCCCGAACACACACCCCCACGGCAGAGCACAGAGCAGGTCTGGCCGTGGGCCTGGCTCAGGAAATGGTAGAGGTGAAGTAGTTACTAGCTGTAACGGTAACTCGGAGTTGGTGAACGTTCGCTCTGCGCCCTGCGGTGTTTGTTGGAAAGTGAGGGAAGGAACACAGTAAACCCTCCCTATGGGTTCAAACCTCTGCCTTGCCTCTTATGAGCCCTGCTGTCCTGAAAAGTTCTTTTACCGCGTGGACCCGAAATTTCTTCATCTGTAAAGTAGGGATAATAATAATACCTATCTCCAAGCATGGAGAAGATTAAAGAATGTTAAACTATCAGAAAACCTATAGACTTCTTTACCCATATGAGCACAAAGAACCATCGGCAGTGGGTATTGATGTGATTCAAGCAATTTACCAAGTTTTTCACATATGTTCTCATTTTTAAAGACTGAGGTTTTAATTTCATCTCTTAGAGTATGTAGAAGACAAATGTTACAGAATTTAGAAAATAAGGAGAGGAACTTAACAATACTGCTAAACTTACCTTCCCTGCTAACCCACCCTGTTATAGAATCTTCTGGACATTTTGTTAGGAATATTGCAAACATTCAGAAATGCACTGTTTTAACAACCTTTAGGTGTTCCCACCACCCAGATTTAAGAAAGTTTTACATTTTTGCCATTTTTGCTGAGATCTACATTAATAAGAAAGAAAATCATACAGATACTGTTTTAAAAATTTCCTTACCAGTTGCAAGCCAGGTCTCCAGCTAGGTCCGTAGCTGGAGGCAGGTGAAAGGCAACCACACATTGATGTCTCTCTCCCTCTCTGCCTCCCTCCCTACCCTTCTCTCTGAAAATAATAAAATCTTAAATAAAATAAAATACAATCTTTAAAAAAAGGTGTAAAAACATGAAGGGGAAGGGTGACTCCACCACACTTTAGAGTGGAAGTGCTTGGGGTCAGAGGGGTAAGGAAGTTTTGTTTGTTTATTTGTTTTAAGATTTTATTTATTATTTCCACAGAGAGAGGAAGGGAGAGAGGCAGAGAGGGAGAGAGACGTCAATGTATGGTTGCCTTTCATCTGCCTTCAGCTACAGACCTGGCTGGAGACCTGGCTTGCAACCTGGTTATGTGCCCTGGCTGGGAATCGAACCAACAACCTTTCGGTTCATAGGCCAACGCCTTATCTACTGTGCCACCAGCCAGGGCTGTTTTTACACTTTTAATGCACAAAATGTGTCAGAACCCAATAGATGGTACATATGGTATATTTTACATAAATGCTATCATACTGAACATATTGTTTTATAACTTACTTTTCCCATTCAGTATATTATGTCTTTAAGATCTATCCAGCTGGACAAATACATGTCTAATTCATTCTCTTAACTAAATAATCCAATGATGACAATAACACAGTATCTTTCATTATTTCCTGCAGGTGAACTGTGAGATTAGTTCTAAATTCTTCTGTTACAAACAGCACTTTTTTTTTTTTTTTTTTTTTAATTTCATTATTTTTTAGAAAGAGGGGAAGGGAGAGAGGCAGAGAGGGAGAGAGACATCAATGTATGGTTGCGTTTCACCTGCCTCCAGCCACAGACCTGACTGGAGACCTGGCTTGCAACCTGGTTATGTGCCCTGGCTGGGGAATCGAACCTGCGACCTTTGGGTTCGCAGGCCGGCACCTCATCCACTGTGCTACCAGCCAGGGCTTACAAACAGCACTTTTTAAAAACATCCCTGACAGAGAGGTCAAGTAGCCTGCACAGCTCACACAGCAGATAGGTCGGGGACCTGGTATCCATCAGATGTTCTAAGTGTGCGGGCTCTTGAGGAATTCATCCTGCCTTTCACCACCTCACTTAATCTAATGTAATATTAGTTTCTTTAACCCTCATCTACTGCTCTGAATCAGGGGTTATCAGGGGTGCACTGGCCAATGTGTAGCACCCGGTTCTCTGGGGAGGACGGGCACAGATGTGTAGTGTCTGCCAGTTTCTGTGCTGTGCCCCCTACGGTCAAGGTCAAGCTACCAATGTGGCAAATATGAAGTTGGGAAGAGATGTCAGCAATCTCTCCATCGCATGGGGTTTCTATCCTGCAGATACAATCCACAGAAATAGCTTTGTAGGTAATAGTACAAACAGTTAGAAAATTAGTCATCAAATAATTAGCATACAGGAGTTTTTAGTATTTCTTGCCTTTGTTTTCAATAAAACATCTTTAACTGTAGGTGAAAAAGCAAGCCCCAGAATAACTTCTACAGCATGTTCTTATTTTTGTATATTTGCAAAAACGCCGCACCTCGTATATAATTATAAGTGTAAACTGGTTAAATTGAGTTGCTTCAGAGGTGGGATTGTGGTTGCCAAGAAACAGGTGAGTTTTTCCTTCTCATTAACTTGCGTGTTGACCTTGTACAAATTTTTATGATAAAAAATAATGCATACAGTGTTTTAAATGGGAAACTAGAATCTGGAAGTGAAAAGCGACTTTTCCATCAAGTGATGAGGTTAGATGTGAAGGGAATTACGGTCATGGTGAAGGGTGAGGAACATTCAGGTCCTCATTTTGCAAGTAGCTCATTTCTTTGTTCACTCGTTGTCTGCTTTTCTCCTGAGGATGTAAGGCCTGCGACAGCTGACACCTGAGTGCCCCCAAGGCCATGGTCCCAGCCTCCATCATCCTCACTCCCTTAAAAATAAAAAAAAATTAAAAAATAAAAAAATATCCATGTAGATACCCGCTTGTGACCATATCAGAGCATTTTTTCCTAGGATATATACCTAGAGTTTGGGGGTTAAAGTATGAGCATCTTCAACTTGATGAGGTATCATGACCATTTTTTCCTACATGTATTTATAAGAAAATGATCACCTTGCTGATTTTGTTTGTAGTCTGCTTTTTCCACCCCCTGTACATCTGCACACACATCTGTCCCAAATATACATTTGTACTAATTGATTCTGCAAGGTCTTGGTGGGCACTTCCTGTGGGACAGGTTTTGGGTTTGTCTCATCATCTTACTTCAGTCTCGTGAGGTTTTTACACCTGTGAGGTGGGAAAGGCAAGTCCTGCAGATGAAGAGATTTGCCCAACGCCCCACTAGTAAGGAGGAAGGGGGGTTTCAACCCCCCAGTTTGTTCCATTCCAACCCAATGCTCTGTCTGCTTCCCAAGCCCTGATAGATGGTCCTACCCCCAAACAGATTCAGGGACCCCACCCAAGACCTAGTGAATTGGGATTCTAGAGAAGGGACTGGGACATACATCTCCCACACTCAGTGGCTTGAATTCTTATGAGGCATCAAGAAGGTGGAGCTTGTGAAAGGCCACTGACCTGCTGGCCTCTCTTGGAGCCACATCCTTCCCAGGGTCTCCCAGGAGATTTTTGTGTGGAGTTGCTCACAATCCTCTCAGCCTGGGGTGTGTCAGCGTACTATCTGGTAGCAGCAAAGAAGAACTCATTTGGCAGGGGAACCTGAGCAAGCCCTGGGGCCAGGACCACAGGAGCCTTTGCTTTGAGAGGAACTTCTGTTACCATGGCAACTACAGGCCACCTCTCATCTCCAGGACCACTAGACACAATGTAGAGCAAGGGGAGGGAGCCGCAGGTTGTGAGCATGTGGCAGCTCTGCGAGGGTTCGTCAGAAATACGAGGAGGGATGAGTTGGAAGCATGAAGAATGCAGCCTTTGGGGAGTTGGAATTGTCCCTTTGCAGAACAAAGAACTGAGGGTTCTTCAGAGCCACCTTTATGTCGGGAGTGGAATGTCTGTACAACGGACCCTTGAACAATATAGGTTTGAACTGCGTGGATCCACTTATATGTGGATTTTTTAAAAACTAAATACGATATGCTTATTTTCTCTTCCTTATGATTTTCTTCACCCTGGCTTACTTTATGGTAACAATGCAGTAGGTAATACATATAAAAATACCTGTTAACTTGTTGTTTATCTTCTCAGTAAGAGTTCTGGTCAACAGTAGGTTATTCATCGTTAAGTTTTGGGGGAACCCAAAGTTAAATACAGATTTTCAACAATGTGAGGGGTTGGCATCCCTAACCTCTGCGTTCTTCAAGCGTCAACTATATAGCCAATAGCCAGCTGGCCTCCCGTGTCCACTCAGGCCTGGGCAGGAGGAAGCAGGTCGGAGTCTCAGAGCATGGGAAAAGAGCAACAGATGCCACATGCCATGTCCTAAGCATTGCATATGTGGCATCTATGCCCCTCAGAGCAATTCGTTGTGGCCCACATGTTACACCCATTGTAACCAGCGCCTGGTTAAAAACAAAATCTAGTTGGGCTCAGTCGCCTTCCCAAGGTCACACAGCAGCAATAGGTTTGGATCTCCGTTCTAATCTTTCCCAAGGTCTCCATGCCAAGTCGAGAAGACAGAATTTCCTGGCGTGGGACAGTGGAGCAGATGCCCGGGTGCCCAGGGAAGTCTGTGGACTTTCCCACCTCCAGGTCTTCCCATTTACACGTATCTCCTGAGTTCCTGCTCCAGCCCCGGTGCATGGTGCCAGATCCGCACAGGCAGACGGGTTGAAAGCAGGCGGCAATATGCTCATTTCTCAGCTTTCAGAACACCGTCCTCACTTTCTCGAGCACTGGGGACTGAGGGGAAGCTCCGGAAATCAAATGGGCCCCGAAGCTGGGATGTTGCCTTATCTTTGAGCTTCCTTTCGGTGGACGTTTTGAACTGTCCTTGACTTCCCCTCGGATATGGTGGCAAAGAGGAAGGAATTCAATCTGGGCTCTCAGGGAGGATATCCTACCGCCGAACAGACTCTGTCTGTGACCTGGTGACATAAAGTGGTGACACAGGCTGGATTTCTCAGACCTGAGTGACTGAAGCCCTCAGGGGTGGGGATCTTTGTCATCATCTTTCCCTGCCAATCACGTGCTGCCTTGGCTCAGGTTGCTATGGTGAATACCGTAGGCTGGGGGCTTCAACAGGCTGAAGAGCTCTGGAGGGTGAGAAGTACACAATCAAGATGCTAGCAGGTTTGGAGCCCCGGGAGGGGCCTTTTCCTGGTTTGCAGACGGCTGTCTTCTTGCTGTGTCCTCACATGTTGGAGAGAGAGATCTCATACGTCTTGCTCTCTTTGTTTATCTTAAAGATTCACCCCCCTGACCTCAGCTAACCAGTTACTTCCCAAAGGCCTCACCTTCTAAAATCATCTTAGTGGGGAGTAGGGCGTCAACACAGGCCTTTTGGTGGGACACAACCTTTCAGTTTACAGTGTGGGCTTGTGTCCCCAAGCTCTTCCCGGGTGTGATGAGAGAGAATAAAAATAAAGAAACAAAAACCCTGTACAGGAAGTTAAATACGACTAACAGACCAAGTTGCTGACTTCCCCTTGGGTCCCCTCACTGTCGTTCATCTTTGGAGTCAGGAGCCCTTTGGCAATTAGTCCCTGGGGCTTGCATGCTGAGTTGTATCACCACTGGGAGTCTGGGCCAGCATCTGCAAGTTCAGGGCTGGCTGAGCCCTGTGGAGTAGGAAGGAGCTAGGAAGGCCACCCGGTTGTCAGCATTCCCTGCCCTGCCCCCTTGATGTGGTCACCGAAGCAGAAAGCAGGGTGTTGGGTTTTGACTCAGTGAAGCACAATGGTTAAGTGCAGGCTTTGGAACTGGACGGTTCAAATCCTGGCTCCGTCATTTTCTAGCTGTGTCGTCTTGGGCAAATTACTAAACGTCTGTGCCTCTGTTTCCCCCACTTTGTGATCTTGCTGTGAGTATTAAATTGGTTCATTTATCTAACGTATTTTTAACTGCTTGGGTGGCAGTTGTCCTCGGAGCTGGCCGCTCCTGCTTACTGTGAGTCAGTCAGTCAATCAACAAACATTGTGTTGGGTACCCTGCTGGGGTGCAAGGCTTGGACCCTGTCCTCCAAGGTTCTCTGGTCTAGCAGGAGACCTGTGTACCTTGGTGAGTGACAAGTGGCTTCCCAGACCCAGAGAGATGATACAGAGCTGAGCTTGAGTCCTCCACATACGTACTCGGTCATGCATAAACACATGGTCACACACAGATATACACACAATGGGACCACAACCACACACCGTAATCACACACACATATGAACTACAGCCAGCATCCCCAGCATCCCAATCCCCCCATCTCCCCGGCACAGATGGAAATATATGGAAATATTGAAAACCACATTGGCGCACTGGGACTGTTGCCATGGGAACCAAGGTTCCAAAATCCTAACTTGAGGGCATCTGAATCCTTGTTCTGCATATTTCATTAACCATGGAGTTTGTGCCCTGAATTTTGAGTTATTTCTCCTTCAGGGGTCAGGCTGGGCAGACAAGCAGGGAGTTGGTAAGGATGAGCAATTTAAATCCAGATAACTTTCTGTCTGAGTGCTACAGTAGCCCAGACAGGTGCTTGTGGGAGGGCTGTATCTAGAGGTGTGTATGTGTGTGTGTGTGTGTGTGTGTGCACGCGCACGTGCGTGAATGCATGCTTGTCTGGGTGTGAGTCCACGCGATCTTCTCAGGTAAGGCTGAGAATGTCTAGCAGTCATGCCCGTGTCTGCAGCTCCTGTATTAGTCAGTTCAGCCAGGCCAGGTTTCAGTAAAAAATACACCCCCCATCTTCATAGCTCAATTCAGTAAAGGTTCACTTCTTACACAAAATCCTGGTTAGGTCAACATCCCCGTCCATCTTGTAGTGGCATCTGGAATCCAAGACCTCAAATACAGCTACAACAGAGGAGGAGGAGACAGAGGAGACTCCCTGCCTCTTACCTACCTTGTCCCCGCAGTGGGCACGCACACGTTCACCTGCCTAGGTCTAGGCTTCGATGGCTGGAGATGGCTCCAGGGTAATGAATGAGACCTGGAAATGTGGAGGTGTTCCTTTGCGAACACAACAGTCCCTGCTACAGCTCTCCCTTTCTGCTTCTGCAAACTGGGCGGTTGCCCACCCAGCATGGAACCCATTCTCCGGAGACAGTTCAAAGTCTGGCTCTGGCACTTGCTAGCTGGTAGCCTCGGGCCATGTAGGAGTCAGGGTCCCAACAGGAAACAGGTGGCACACTCATAATAGAAGTTTGAGGGGGCCCTATTTAGGAAAGCACTTTTACAAAAGGTAATACAGGAACGGGAACTCAGAGCAGCTGAGCTGTTACCCAAGGCCAGGGATGGTTGAAACCCAGAAGGAGAGAATCAAGGAAAGGTGATTAGCTACCTTGAGAGGAACGGTGTAGGCAATCAATTTCAGATGAAGGACATAGCCTGCCCAAAGGATCTCACCAGAAGGGAGCCAGGGAAGTAAACGCTATGACCTCCCTCCCATCTGCTGGAGCTCCCCACTGGCTGAGCCAAACAGAAGCCAAAGGGCCCAGGAAGATGCTGACTAGACCAAACAGGTCATTCTTCCAAGGCCAAGTGGACAGCACTCTGCAAAGACTAAGGCACACTAGCTGTCACAGACAGTTTCTATTCTTTGGGTCTCCCTTTGCTCGTTTAGAAAAAGTGGATGCTGGCCCTGGCTGGTAGCACAGTGGATAAGGCACCGGCCTGCGAACCCAAAGGTCGCAGGTTCGATTCCCCATCCAGGGCACATAACCAGGTTGCAAGCCAGGTCTCCAGTCAGGTCTGTGGCTGGAGGCAGGTGAAATGCAACCATACATTGATGTCTCTTTCCCTCTCTGCCTCTTTCCCTTCCCCTCTTTCTAAAAATAATGAAATAAAATCTTTAAAAAAAAAAAAAAAGAAAAAGTGGATGCTAATATCTATTTCACTGTGTCAGAAAGGTAAACACAATAATATATGCCAAGACCTGGCTTTATCAGTCCTCAACGAATGTTCATTGCTCAGTGTCTGAAACCCTCTTTGCAGTCCAGTGGCCCACAATCAGGAGGCACCAGTTACCCTCAAGTCTGGTCTCTCAAAGAAATTTAAAAAAAATTTTTTTTTAAAGATTTTATTTATTATTTTCAGAGAGAGGGGAAGGGAGAGAGGCAGAGAGGGAGACAGACATCAATGTGTGGTTGTCTTTCACCTGCCTCCAGCTACGGACCTGGCTGGAGACCTGGCTTGCAACCTGGTTATGTGCCCTGGCTGGGAATCGGACGAGCGACCTTTGGGTTTGCAGGCAGCACCTTATCCACTGTGCCACCAGCCAGGTCAAACAATTTTCCAAACAAATATGTTTTCCTATGAATAACTCCATTTTCAAGCTTCTTTTGTATGTCAAGTATTTTTACAAATATTATCTCCTTTTAGCCCTCAATATTTTCTGAAGTGTATTGCCAACAAATTGGGACTGTGGCAGGAAAACTGACCAAGCCATCCATGATCATTCTGCTAGCAAGTGGTCCAGCCCCAAAGCCTGGTCCTTCCTCTCTGCCCTACTGTGATTTCTGAGGACATGTGCACAATTAACCAATCAAGTAGAGGCTGCTGCAATGCCAAAGCTTGAGAATTTCCCTCTCCTGAGGGGAAGCAAAGGCACCCAAGGGCCAGGACTATGTCTTTCCAAAGGCCCCATACTGTCATCAGGCTCCAACCCCCTGCTCCTCAAGGCACATCTATGCCCTCCAGGCCTGAGTTCGCTCACTCACCATGGCTGCTGCTGGTTGATTTCAGGTCACCCGTCTCCAGCCCCATCCGGCCAGCGCAACACCAGCAGCGCAGAGAACCAACCCTTGGAGCTAGGTGAGGAAATTATCTCGCTGGGGACTACGCTCAGCTTTCTGAGACCAAGCAGGTGGTATTCCGGGGTGACAGGAAGGAGAAGAGGACCCCTAACTTCAGTCAATGCCTCTCCTTCCTAAATCAATGTCTGAAGGTCCACATTAGATTCACTTGGAGATCTTAGAAATACCATCTTTGAGAGGCCGCTGATACGAAGTCACATACACGTGACAATTTTAAGGGGATTTGCTGAGAGCAAGCTAAAGGAGCTTTGGTCGGGGTTGGGGGTCTACCAGGTGGGTCCTAGATGAACTCAATAGACACTTAGAAAGGACCTACTTGGCGCGGTAATACTGGGGGTGCAATCCTGAGCAAACATGGGCAGGTGGTCTCCCCGAGGAGGGGCCCTGGGGAAGGGAGAACTGCCACCATACACATCACACACCTTTGACCCCATCACCACCCCCACATCTGTCTGCCCCGCAGGGTTGGAGGGTCTCAGTGGCACCCCACCACACTTAGTACCCTGGGAGCAGGGGAGGGGCCTGCGAGGGGAGGTATGGTACCCGCAATATCAGGGGGTCCCTGAACCCAGAACTTTGCCCTTCCTTCACACAAGGGTGAGATAGTGGCAAGAGCGAAAAGTTTGTGGGGACTGGACCCCTGGTTCTCTGTCACCCCAGGTCTAATTCATCCTAACCTCTGGAGTGACCCTTAGCTTAGCTCCTCTTTCTGACTCTTAGAAGAACCAGAGGGTCAAACTTCACAGGGGGTTGGGAGATGAACCAGCCCAGCCCCATTTTGCAGACTGGAAGGCTGAGGTCCGAGTTGGGTAGGGTATTGTCCAAAGTCACGTAGCCGTTGGGTGATGGGGTCCTGGTAGCCACTTGCCTCCACTGCACTCCGGGCACGGGCAGGGTCCATGGCCTCAGCTGGTGTCTGGTGCTTCCAGGGGAGTTTACGGGTGTCCGCCTGGTGAACGGGAGCAGCCACTGCAGCGGGACGGTGGAGGTTCTGCTAGGACAGTCCTGGGAGCTCCTGTGCGGGGACACGTGGGGCCTCCTCGCTGCCAAGGCCGTGTGCATCACACTAGGCTGCGGTGGGGCAGAGCAGGTGCCTGTCCAGCCGGCGCCGCTGACCCCGGAGCCGCCGCCGGACTGGGCCCTGGGGAACGTCAGCGGGCTGCTGAACGCCACGCAGGCCCTGGTGCCAGCCGTCCTGTGCGGCCACAGCGCGGGGCAGCTCTGCAGACTGGTGCGGCAGCCGTGCGGCAGCGCCGGGCGGCCGGCCCAGGTCACCTGTACAGGTACGGTGGCCTACCCGGGGGTGGGGGGTGCGGGCACCCGTTTCCTGCCAGCCTTCAGCCAGTGTCCCTCAGGCCTGTCCCCAGCCCTGGGCAAGGGACCCCCGCCTCCACCTCCACCACAAACGCAACTAGTGACCGCAACTGTGCATCCTTTCCAGCTGAGTACTTCCTCAGACCCGGCCTGCTGACCTCTCCCCCTGCTAGATCTCCAGCCGCCCACCTAGGCCCCAGCCCGACCCCTTCGGTCCCCAGTCCGAGCTGAGTTCCTAGGCTTTACTTACTGGTCCCTTCCTTCATCTGCCTCCTTTATTCCTGCCGCTACCCCAGGGCACAGCGTGGGGGGGTGCCCCTGCTCTTCAGGCCCCGCCCACAGGGGTCTGGCTCCACCCACTAGTTCCCACGGCCTACAAAGGGTGCAATGTCCCCTGAGTCCCAGTCCTGACGGGTCCCCCACCTCCGCTCAACAAGACCCAGCCCTGCAGCGCTCCCGCATCCTGCCCACAGTGTTACAGCCCCTCTCCCTGGGCCCACAGCCCCGCGCACAACCATCAGGCCAGTCATAACCACCCCTGCCCCCCCAAACCCCCAGAGAATCGAGCGCTGCGGTTGGTGGATGGTGGCAGCCCGTGTGCCGGCCGCGTGGAGATGCTGGAGCGTGGCCAGTGGGGCTCTCTGTGCGACGACTCGTGGGACCTGAAGGCTGCCGACGTGGTGTGCAGGCAGCTGCGCTGCGGCTGGGCCATCCAGGCCCTGCCGGGCTTGCACTTTGCCCCGGGCCGGGGACCCATCCACCGCGACCAAGTGAACTGCTCTGGGGCCGAGGCCTATCTGTGGGACTGCCCGGGGCTTCCCGGAGGCGGCTACTGTGGCCACAAGGAGGACGCTGGCGTGGTGTGCTCAGGTCAGTCAGTGGGTGACTCTTCTGAACCTCCGTCCTCCACCGACACTCACTGTGGGCTCCTGGGCGCCAGGCCTGGAGTTCGTGCCGCAGCCACGGTCCCAGTTGGCGCATGGTCGCCATCCAGAAGGCAAGAGGAGATGCAGACAAACATAACCCTGGGGCATGAGTGGTCAATACCCTAAGAAAGGCAGCCAGGTGACGTTTAGGAGACACAGGCAACCCGGAGCTAGATAAATGTGCCCACCATCTGGAGGAGGTTACATCAGGGTGAGGTTCTCCCTGGGGGGAGGGAGGTGGTCCCCTGGTCCCACCAGCACTTCTCATAATATGCACAGGAACTGGGGGCGGGGAGGGGTGTCATCTCATTAAATATAGATTCTGATTCAGTAAGTCTGGGTCAGCACCGGAGATTCTGCATGTCTAACAAGATTCCAGGTGTTGCTGCTGCTGGTCCACGGACCACACTTGGAGTAGCAAGAATATAGGGTACCGAAGCCAGAGTGGATGACAGGGAATACAGATATTGGGGGGTGGGGGGAAGCCTGCAAGATCTGGACACCAATGGGCTGCAGGGTGTCTGCATTCATGGGTCTGGGCTGGTGGGGATTTGGGCCCAAAGATTCTGACCTGACACTGCCCCCCCCCCTTCCCTGCAGAGCACCAGTCCTTTCGCCTGACTGGGGGCATTGACCGCTGCGAGGGGCAGGTGGAGGTACACTTCCGTGGGGTCTGGAACACAGTGTGCGACAGTGAGTGGTACCCATCAGAGGCCCAGGTGATCTGCCGGGCCTTGGGCTGCGGGACCGTGGCCGAAAGACCCAAGGGGCTGCCCCACTCTCTGTCGGGCAGGATGTACTACTCATGCAGGGGAGACGAGGCCACCCCCTCGAACTGCTCCTGGCGATTCAACAACTCCAACCTCTGCAGCCAGTCAAAGGCAGCCAGGGTCGTCTGCTCAGGTATCCCTCCTCCCAGCCCCTTTCCACCCTCACCTCAGATCTGGACCATGAATTCTGCCTGAATCCACAGCCTAAGAACTTGCAGCCCAAGGCCCAGCTTAGCCTAGATCCGGAATGACAAATGTTGGCATTAGAGGGACCACTGTCCCTAGCATGTCCAGGCAGACGATGCTATTTCATCAGGGCGTCTTTTCCACAAATCCTTGACTCAGCCTCAGATTCGTGAATGAAATATTTAAGGCATTATTATATATGCTAATCAATGGTCTCTGTGGACTGGAGTTGGCTCGGGAGATGAAACCAACTTGCCATCTCAGGGCTGGTGATCATACCAAGAATAATATTGGGAGACAGCAATAATAATAATACCTGTGACCATGTCTGGAGTTGTACTCACGTACCAGACATTTCCAAACACTTGGTATGCTTCATTTTTTGGCTAAGCCTCACATCCACTCTGCGAATTGGGCTCTACCATATTTTAGTAAGTCTAAGAAGGCATGGATAGGCCACATCACTATCATTTTATGCACATCAACAGACACAGGTGCTGCCAAAAGAAATTCTTGATGTGTTATTAGTTGTGCCGACTTCAGAACTGTTAAGGTATAAAAACGCAAGAGCGTTAGACCTGGGGAAACACAGCGTTAGTGGGAGTTCAGGTGCCTGGCTATGGATCCCAGCCCTGCCACTTGAGGGCCAACAGGCTTCAGTCTCGTGACTGTGGGTGCTGTTGAGACACCCCCAGGGTAGCTGGGAAATCAGGTAGCAGTGCCAGGGGACCTTGGGATTTTGCCAGCTTTTACCTGTTGCGTGCTTATGTTAATGTGCCTCTTTCTGTGATCACCCCCTAAGGCCCCCCTGAAGAACAAGCACCACCGAATGAAAAAGGGAATTGAGGCCTGTAGCAGGTTCTACAGAAGAGATCATTCTTTTATGAGCCCCATATTCTAAACCACGGACCTTCCCAGCACTTACTCCACCATGTTCTTCCTTACGGCACAGGGTGGGAAAGACAGGTGTCCTTAGCCATGCGTCCCCCTCGGACCATGCCATGCCCCCCAGTTCCAGGTCACTTGTCTGCCTTTGTTCAGTTTTTAGTACAAGGACTGGCACATAGTAGGTGCTATGTGTCAAGTGAACGAATTGTGGTTCCTCTCAGGTTCCCGGAGGTTGCTCAATCTGTCCACCCCCGAAGTGCCTACAAGTGTTCAGCCAGTCACCATAGGTGAGCATCACTGGGTTCGCAATGATTCAGACTCGGATGCATGCACGCACGTGTGTGTGCATGTGTGTGTATCTGCCTGGGTGGGGCTGGATGGTTTGTTCCCCACCCCCCACCTCCAGACACTAGACGGGTCTCTCCCACGCTTTCTTGGAGCCTTGTGCCCCTCCCCCTGCCCTACTCCCCCATCTCAGCTCCCCAGCTCCCTGAATCCTGGTATCCCGTGGACAGGAGTCTACTCCGCATTCTTCCGTGAGCTCCTGTAGGGCAGGAGGATGGGGCTGGTGAGCTGAGCTGGCCTGACACGGGCCAGATGGTGAGGACGCTGAGGATAACAGCCAGTGTGTTTACAATGTTCCAGGCACCAGCCCGGCACTCTGGGTCATTACTTCCCGACCCTTTCATCTTCCCGGCAGCCCTCCGGGGAGGCCTCGTCATAACCCTTACACAGGGGAAGGAGGTCAGGCTCAGAGGGTGAAGTGACAGCCAATCAGTGTTGGCTGGAATTTGCATCCAAGGTTCTGGACTCCAGATGCACATGTGGTGCATACACCAGCTCTGTGTACCTTGACTGGCTTCGGGGAAGACTCCTAGGACTTGAATCCGCTGTGCCTCTTGCTAGCTGTATGGCGCTGGGCAACCCTTGATCTCTCTGAGCCTCAGATCCCTTGACTGTAACACGGGATTGGAAACATAGCACCTCTCCTGGTGTTGTGAGTCTCCAATGAATTCATCTTTATAAAGCACTTAGAATAGGGGTTAGTACACGGTAAGCACCGTCTGGGCATAAGTTTTTCTGTAATCATTTAGTCCGGGGAGGGAGCTCCTGGTGTGTTCACCACCACAGATGACTCCAAGTCACCTTCTCTAGGAAGTCAACCCTTGTCTTTCCCACAGAGAATTAGGTGGCCCTAGCAGGGCCTCATGCCCCGCCAGGTCCCCATCCATACCTCCATCACAGCACTGTATTGGATTGGGTTGACTTGTTGATCTCCCCACCCGACAGAGACCGTGACGGCCTGTGACACTGTGGTCACACAGTCAGCACTCAATAACAGTTGAGTAGAGAGAGATTCCCATGGACTGGTAGCCCGGAGAAAGTTTCACTCAGTCAGTTACTCATTCAGGATGCATTTCTTGAGCACCTACTATATACCAGGCACCTAAAAGCAGATGAAAAAGTATATATTGTAAAGGGAAGAGGAGGCCATGTTCAAAGAAAAGTAGGCTCAGCTGCAGACGGGGTGGAGAGGCGAGAAGAAGGGCAAGGAGAAGCCTATGTCCACTCTCCTTTCTCTCTGATTTGGGCTCTTGCTTCCAGAACCTTCCGTGATGGTGAAAATGGAGGACTGGAAATCTCAGAAGCTAATGCTCTTCATCGCCTGTATCATTCTGGGAATTCTCCTCCTTGGCTCACTCATCATCATTGTCATCATCCTCTTGAAAGTTAAAGGGAAATACGGTAGGTGCAGAATTCTGGGAGTCATGGGGGAGGTCCAGGGACAGGGAGAAGCAGGCCTGAGGTGCAACCCTCCCAGGGGAACGTGAGCTTGGGGGACCCTGGTAGGACCAATGTGAGCCCCCAGGGAGGATCAGACTCTGTGTATGTGTGTGTGTGTGTGTTTTGGGGGACAGTGAGGAGAAGTGTCTTGATGAGAACAGAACCAAGCAGACTGGAAGGGGCCGAAAAATAACTTGTAGAACCTCTGTCTCCCCTCCCTCAGCCCTTCCTGCTATGGTGAACCACCAACACCTACCTACCACCACCTCAGCAGGGATCAATAGCTATCAAGAGGTCCCCATCACCATTCCCAAAGAAGAAGGTAGGATCCCAGCCCCCCACCCACCCACCCAAGGGTGGGGAGGGCTGGATAGGACAGGAAGGGCATACCTCCTGGGGGAACTGCACTCCGCGCCAAAGCAGTGCTCTAGCTGGGGATGAGACCTGGGCCAGCCCACCGGGGCCTGCGACCCCTGGAGCAGATCAAGTCTCAGTATGGCCCTGGCGGGCAGGTGAGCTTCCAGGGCAGTGGTTCCAGGGCCCTAGGCTTTCCAGTTCTGGACAAACACAGCCCAGGGCATTTTGGACTGGGCTCTCATTGGAAATCACTCTGCTAATTGGCTGGTAGGTCACTCTTTTCAATGGCTTGCTGAGGCAGCCTTTCTGCAGAGCCCCATCAAGATTTTCCTGGAACAGGATTTTATTTCAAACTTCCTGAATGAAAAAAAAAAAAAAAAAAAAAAAAGGGATCATTGATCCATATTTTATGACATATGGATTTATACTTCTTGAAACTCTTGGAAAGGAGTTGGACTTGCATCACAATGCGTTACGAGTATATTGAATCTCCTTTACTTGAAAATCAATACAAAACACAGCCAAATATTATTAATATTCTCTGCAGCATCCACATATTTGAGAAGAGAGCATGAAGAACAGAACCTAGAACAAGGCTAGGCTCAGGGCAGCCACTCACTGTGCATGATGGCCTAGAGGTTAAGAGCCACGTTGCCTACTTCTCTGGGCGAGGAGAGGATCTCTCTGCCTCAGTTTCTTCAGCTATAAAATGGGGACACCCATGTCCCTACCGCATAAAGTTGTTAATAGGATTAAATGGCATAATATTTTTAAGTGTTAGAATAGTGTCTGGCTTGGAGTGACTGCTAAGTGTTTGTCACAGAAGTAACCGTTAGTTAGTTCCCTGTGTTTGAGATGGGTGGGAAACCAGGCTGGGTAGTTTTAAGCAGATGGGCTACCTGGCGCTCTCCTGCCTCTCTGCCTCCTGCCGTCCACACTCTCTGCTGCCTCTCCCTGCACCCTCCTGCCCACCGCTGGGCCATGCTCCCAACTCTGTTCTCTCCCTAGTTACCAAGCTGCCCGTCCAGGTCCGGGCCCCGCCCCCCGCGGACTCCAGCTCAGACTCGGACTATGAGCACTATGACTTCAGCGCCCAGCCTCCTGTGGCCCTGACCACCTTCTACAGTGAGTGCCTGGGCCTGGGTGCCCAAAGGCCCTCTTGCCTGAACCAGGGAGAGGGCCCAGCTCTTTGGGGGCTTTCACTGGGTTCCACCCAATGACTCCTGCACAAGTAGGGTAGAATCACCCTTGTTACCCACTGTGTTGACTGTCAATGGTCCCACACTGAAGTTTTCAAAGTGCTTTTCAACCCTGGAGGCATCTCCATGTCTCCAGGCATTTCCACTCCAGACCTCCTTCCTTCTCACGTTGACCTCTGGCCATGCAGGGTATTAAGACCTGTCCTTCGAGACATTCGCTCAAAGGTGGCTGTGTCTATATAAGATACAAGCGGCTTCCTGGGTGCTCATACACTCTTTCTGTGCTCCATCCTTCCCATTAACCTCATCCCCAGCCTCCACTGTGAGCCCAGCTCCGCCTCCCATCTGGCTTTTTCAGCTCTCTTCTCTGCCTTCTGGGGTGGCAGGGCCCCTGCAAAGCTGGGAGGCTGAGCAGAAGAGAATCCTGCACTATTGTCCCAAACTCCTGAGTCCCCTTCTGCACCTACTACGAAAGTTAGGATGACAGTTTGGCTGTGCGTGACAGTGACCTCCCACACGACAGTGTTTTGAGACATTGGCCAGGGCCCAGGCTCCTTCTCCCTTGCCAATCTGCCGTCCCTAAGATGTTGCCCTTGTCCACGTGGTTTGGAATGGCTCACCACCATGTCCATGTTCCGGCCCGCAGGAAGGGGGAAAGGACGCTGGGGCATGTCCTACCCATAAGGCTGGAGATGCCCACGTGGTTCCCACTCAGTGTTCACCAGCTGGAGCGAAAGCTCACCAGCTGTAAGAGAAGCAGGGAAGTGAAGCCTTTGTTCTGGGCCACAATGGATCCAGATAAAGGGCCAAGGGCTTCCTACCGCAGGAGGGGAGAATAAATGTTGGGACAGCCAGCCATCTCTGCCCCACCTGCTGAATCAGGGCCTCGGGGGGTGGGACACAAACCATTCCGCTTCTTCTGGTCCCTGCACCAGCGTTTGGGTGCCCCAGCAATGAGGTGTTCTTACAACCCGAGTCCAGGCATGGAAGATACAGGCTGAGAGTCCCAAATCCTAGGACCCTGAGACTTAAAGCCCAGTGGTACCAGGTTCAAACGAGTTGACTCCTAGAGTCCTTGAAATCCTATGAATGCACCTCCTTGATTCTGAAACGCAGGTGCCACAGCAGCTGTGACGCGAAGGTTCCAGACCCTCCCACTTATGCTCTGGGCAGGGTCCTGGCAGCGGCAACGTCTGCCCTTCTGCCCGTATCTGCCCAACCTCGAGGAGAGAGGCCAGGACTTGACGCTTCCTTCAGGAGGCAGAGGGCAAAGGGTGCAGGGCAGAAGCAGCCCGTCCCCTGCTGTTTCAGATCGAGGTCCAGGGTCTTCCTAGACTAGGACATAAGCCTGGGAGCTGATGGTGAGGGCTAATCCCCTCCAGACCCTGGGGTTGTCCTCCCGCCCTGGTCAGCCCCTGGGGCCACAAGGAGATGGAGCCTTTACCCCTCCTGTCCACCGCCTCTGCTTGCAGATTCCCAGAGGTACCGAGTCACAGACGAGGATGTCCAGCAGAACAGGTTCCGGATGCCCCCGCTGGAGGAAGGTGAGTGGGCTGGGCGGGCCCTGGAGAGGGTGATGCCTCCAGGCGCACAGCTGAGCTCATGGCAGGAAGCTCCCTCAACAGGCCCTTCCTGACTAACAATGCCTGGTGGCAGCCAGCTCAAGTCTGATCAAAAGCCTTCTTTCCTCACCATTCTCCCTTTCCCGGCCCAGGACTGGAAGAGGTGCCTGCCTCCCAGGTTCGCCCTATCAACCCCAGACACTGCCTTGCAGATCCCCCCTCCTTGGGCCCTCAGCAGCACCCAAGGAACAACAGCCAGTCCAGCACCTCATCGGGGGAGAACTACTGCAATAGTCCCAGCACCCGGTTCCCTCCGTGGAACTCTCAGGGCATTCCTTCCGAGAGGAGCCCCCGCCAGGAGCAGCCCCCGAACTTGGAGCTGGCTGGCTCCCAAGGAACCTTTTCAGGTAAGCTGGGCCTGGAGGATGCTGTGTGCACCCCAGCCCCCTGTCCTGGAGCCAACCTGGCCGGGGAAGTCATAGTGCTAAGAGCCCTGCACCAGGCCGAGTTCAGGATTCTAGTCCCAGCTCCGCAGCCACTTGCTGTGTGACCTTGGACAAGTCTCTCCCCTCTCTGGGCCTTCATTTCCTCATTCATCAAGCTCGGTGGAGTCCTGAGGGCCTTCCAGCTCTGGCAGTTTGTGCACTGACTGTCTCCAGGCAGAGGGTGACATGTCCGGGGGTTTCCAACAGGGCCCTCCGCTGATGACAGCTCCAGCACCTCCTCCGACAGCGAGTGGTATCAGAACTACCAGCCACCATCCCAGCCTGCTTTGGCGGAGCAGTTTGGGTGTCCAGGTGCCAGTGGCAGAGGAGGGGATCTTTGGAGGGGGGACAGAGAGGGGCTGGAGAGGGGATGGCGAGGGCACATCTAGATCCATTGAGTCCATCAACCCAAGGAGAAAAGAGGAGAGGTAAAGGGACTAAATGGGAATATGAGGTAGGAAAACGGAGGTGAATGGGACAGAGCAAGATCAAAGAGAATGTTTGAGGAAATGTGCTTCCCGTTAGTGGGACCATTTGAGCAGAAGCAGCCAGAGGACCCCATAGGGGGGGGTTGTGGTGGCAGAGGAGCCCCAGGCATCAACCAGCCCAGGTATCGAGCCAGCACAGGGACTACAGCCCTGAACTAAGACCAGGCCACATTCTAGGGAGGGAGATGGCAGTGATCAAGATGACAAGGTGAGATTCTTGTCACCCCTCATCCCACAGGAGCACGGAGGGTGGGGCGTGGACTCGGACCCACTCAGCTCTGTCCTGGGGCAGCTGGGGCAAGGATTGGGCCTCCCACTACCCTAAGGGTCCCCCTGACCTGAGCCTCTTGGCCACGCAGGATCCCCCAGTCCCCAGCCTGATTCTACCGACAATGATGACTACGATGACATCGGAGCAGCTTAGATGGGACCCAGCGAGGCTCCAGGTGGCTCTGTTCTGCCGGATTCCTGCTCTCCCTGTTCCCCTCTCCCGCCCTGCCCTCCCAGATGGTGCCCCAAGGTGCTGAGAGGCCTCCCCTGGAGAAATGCAAGGAAACGCCAAACCCTGCACTTCTCAGCCTCCATCTAGCAAGCGGAACCTAATGGCACGGCCCCCTGCCCGCACCACACAGCATCTCCAAGGTGTAGCGTGCTGCCCCCAAGAGGGGTGAGCTGTCTTAGGGATGGACAAGTTGTCCAGGTCACCTGTCGGCAGGCTGCACGGAGGAGGTGAACTGGGCGACTCTTGAAGCCCCTTCTGGCCCTTGGGTGTCTGGTGCTTTGGTACCCCGAGTCTCAGACCGCTCAGGGCTCAGGAGAAAAGAGAGGTCCCAGGGCTGCCCAGGAGGGGCCATGGGCGCAGCCGCTGCACTGCTGTCGCTCTGACAGGTAGATTCTGGGGTTGGGGTGGCAGACAGCTGATCCAGGCTTCCACCAGAGCAGCGAGTCCAGCCTTCCCGGCATAGCCAGTTGACAGTGAGCAGGACAAAAAACTCCCTGAGAGCCAGCCGGCTCCAAGTTCAAGGGCTGTTCTCCCAGCCACTCTCCCATCCCCCGCCGGGAGCCTGGGGCCTGAAGCCAGCCCTGCCCCTGGAGACCCTCGAAGCCCACCAGGGTCACAGCCCTGCTCTGCAGCAACTGTCCCTGGACACCGGATCCTTATTTTGAGCTTCTAACAGTTTACACAGAGGATCCCAGCACAGACCCTGTGTCAGGTTCCAGTCCCTAACTGTCTGCCAGGAGGGGTCCGGAGGCTCGCTGAGTCCCAAGGCCCCACCTGTCCACTTGCCTTGGTGGGGGCCTCCCCAGTGGGCCTGCGAATAGGCAACTTCATGCGCAGACACAAACCTGACCCAGCGGCCTCCCCAGAGAGGCCGGGGGCGGGGGGGTTTGGGGGTGGCTCAGGGCAGCTGCTTGGAATCCTGTTCTGAGCATCCTGAGATTAAACTAATTGCTGAATGAAACCTGGGCATGGAGTGACAAGTCCTTGAACCCTTACAGAAGCCCAGGCTCTGTGTGTGTGTGTGTGTGTGTGTGTGTGTGTGTGTGAGCGCGTGTGTGAGTGTTGGGTGGCGGCAGTTCTGTCCACTGAGGAAAACTGGAAAGCAGGCTGTGGCCTGGTGCCATAGAAAATGCTGGGGAGACAGGGACCAGAGGATGCAGGGCTTGTCCCCTGCAGGAGATGGATGCGGAGACAGCTGCCCCTGGGTTCCTGAGTTGGTGAGACAGTGAGTTCAGCAGCCAACATGATCTGCCCTGCCCGGGTCGGCCCCAGCCCAGGGCCCGGAGTGGCTGTTCTGGGTTCGTACTCCGGCCTCCAAACCCAGCAGAGGCAGAATAATTCGAGGGGGTCCAGTGCTCAGCCCTGCCTGCAAAGAAACTGATTCCAGGCCCAGAAGGGGTTAGAGATGAGGCTGGTGGATGTGAAGGGGGCTGGGAAAGGACTCAAGAAAGGAATTCTGCACCAGCTGACACACCAGGACTTGAGCCCAGCTGCAGTGACCAATGCCCATCTCTGCCCTGGGGGTGGGGGCCGGGCTCAGGTTTTCCCTGAGCCTTCCCAGGGCAGAGGGTCGTAGGGAGGCTGGGCTGAGCAGGGCCTGTTTCCTGCTCACCTGTCCCACAGGTGGAAAGGAGGCTGGCACTCCCCAGGGCAACCGTCACAGGATGTGGTTGTTGCTGTGATGGGTCCCCCCTCCCCAGGCTGAGGGGGATTCCTAGGGGAGGGACCTGGGCTGCAGTCACACTGCCAGGGCAGCTTGTGAAAGCCTTTTATAACAGACAGCTTGGGTTCAAATCCCAAATCTGCTCTGTCCTGGCTGTGTGGTCTCAGGCAAGTCACTCAACATCTCTGAGCCTTTGCTGAGAAGTTTGTCTGTAAAGTGCACATGGCAGTAGTAGGCACCACATAGGTGCTGGAAAGGGTTTGGCTCAGCAGTGAATGTTCCCTCTCATTGGTAGATTAATCAATAGAAGTGATCCATCTCCTTAAAAGGAGAAAAGGGAGGAGTAGAGAAGACCATCAGCCATTCATGCTAGAGGAGGTGTAAGAATCTTTTCCCACCCTCATATGACAGATAAGGATGCTGGAGGCCTGGCCAGGGAAAGGACTTGTCCAAGGTCCCTCAGAGAGTTTATAGCCAAGTCACAATCCTGCCCTACTGCATCCCACCCTTACCCGCCAGGAATTTGGGGTGACACCTGCTTTTCTCCCAGAGTTCTCCCTCATCAAAGCCCTTTCTCCCATCCTTGCCCCCACCCAGTCCTAGAGAGACTGGGCTAGTCAGAGGTAGGTCTCCCTTGCCCTTCTCAGCCCCTGAGCAGCCTGGAGGTACCAGAGTGACACTGGGCAGGAGACAGTCTCAGGGCTGGGGTCCAGAACCTACAGAACTGGCTTTCTGGGTTGGGTGATGGGGGCTGCTCACAAGGAGGCCCCCTAATGTCTGTGCCTCCAGGGGATCCACACCATCCATCTGAGGGAAGTTCAGACAAAGCGGGGACACTGTTAAGAGACCTAGGGTTGTAATCAGCCTTAAGGCCCTGGGAGAGGAAACACCATGATATTAAATGGAGGTGGCAGCTGAATGAACCTTGGTTTTAGAAACATCCAGAGGAGGATGTTGGGCTGCACCCAAGTATGGAGACACTACAGCAATGTTATGGCTGTGCAAGTGCAGAGGGAGAATGATGCTCAGTGGACATGTGGGGCCCAGGGGAGCCCTTGACCCTCTCAGAGAGGGGACATCCAGGAAGGCTTCCTGAGGAGGTGACACTTGAGCTGGGTCGTGAAGGATGAGTAGGAGTTGGCTGCAGATCAAGAGAGGGAAGGGCAGTGCAGGTGGATGGAATGGCATGAGCAAAGACAGAACAGGAAACCTAGCGGCTCATGAGGTCACAGGTGGTCCAGCCTAAGAGAAGAGACTAAGCGTTGTCAATTCTCAAGCGAATTTCCTAGGTGAGAAAATGAGGCCCGAAGAGGTTCAGTGACTTGCCCAAGTCACACAGATAAAGAGCATCAGGGCCTTTCTGGGTGTACATTGCCAGTACTGACTCATTAATGCTCCCAACAGCCCCGTGAGGTCTCCGCATCATCCCCCCGCTAGGGTTGAGGGAGCCGAGGCTCTGGGAGACTCAGTTTTCCCCAGAGCTTGACACGGTGGGCCGGGCCCCGGCTGCTTCCCCACGTGGCCTCTGGAGGTGGCAGGGGCCCCGAGAAAGGGTCCTTTCCCGGCTCACTGATCTGACCACCCCATGAGGACATTATTCCTGCTTCAGGCTCACCATTTATCGGCCTTCTGCTGACCCCTGGGATGGTGAGGAAGGGACCTGGACAGCGCTCTCCCACCAGGGGCCCTCAGCACCTGTCTGCTGCCTGGGCTGCCTGGATGTGGCTCTGAGGCCACTCCCAGGAGTCAGGCTCAACGTGTCATGCCCCCGGGCGAGCATCGCCTGCTGGTACCCAACCTTTTCCACTGGAAACCTCATGTCTGAGGCACATCTGCCCAGCCACCACTCAAGCTCCCATCCCTCCCTATCACCCCATCTGTGGTTTCCACTTCCGTCCCTCCCCAAGCCCCTCCTGATGGCTCTGGACAAGGGAAATGTCTGGACTAGTGGTGGCAGGAGCCCCGGGGGGCCACTGGGTGTGGTTCCCCCTTTGTTGTGGCCCCAGGCGCCCGTGCTGGCTTCAGGAGGATGGGATGGAGCCTCTAAAATGCGCAGGAGCAGGGGAGACCCATCAGGGAAGGATGAGTTCAAAGTCGCCTCAGTGGAAAGTTCATCTCTCCCCACATCCTTCAGCTGTTTACCAGTTTGACGGGGTTCTGGCATCCTGACATGAAAAGAGGCTCACCCCTTACCACCAACACCAAGGAAGGACCAAAATAGCAACAGAGGAAGACAAAGAAGAGAAAGACAAAGGAAGAGGGACAGAGTAACGAGACAGAGGGGAAAATAATCGCAGGCCTTGGCCTTACGTATCTGAGCAGTGGGAGAGACTACGAGGTCCAACAGGGTCCCACAAGGCCGCCTTTGTCCCTTCCTCTGGACGCTGTCCTGAATCCCTTACCAGAGTGGCTCCCTTAATCCTCCAGCCCTCAGGGCAGGAAGGTACCCTTGTCTCTCCTATTGTCTTGCAGGTAAGGAAAGGGAAGCCCGGAGAAGTTACGGAACTAGTTCAAGGACATGCAGCTGGGACCCTGGGAGCCAGACACACAGTAGGGCTCCACACAGCAGGCAGGAGGGAGGAAAGGAAGGAAAGGAAAAGTAGACAGAAGGCTGGAAAACCAGAAGCGGAGGGAGGACAGAGGGACATTCTTTCTCGGGGAAGAAGAGTTCTGCAAGCCGAGGACCCAGCCCCACCCTGGCTGAGAGCAGGTGCCCCTTCCTGTGTCTTTCCCTAGGCGGGTACACCCTGGACCCCCAATAGCAGAAGGGGGAGAGAAAGTCACCCAGGGCCATGGGCTCTGCCTGAGATTCATTTCCCCTGTGAGTGAGGCTGCTCAAGGCACCCCTCTACCTGTGGGGTCTCCTGCTTTCCCTGCCACCGCTGAGCTGGGGTCACACTTGCCTGCCTGTCTCCAGTCACACAGCAGGGAGAGAAAATGACCCACTTCTTGCTCACAGACGCTTCTCCCCACCGTCCCCAGGCCCCACTCTGCTCTCTCTCCCAGAGGCACCATGAGTCCCCAAGTGAGAGCTCCTGTTTCCCTCCCCAGCCTCCACGCTGGGTGTGGCCATCCCTCCCCCGGGGGCTCACTCAGACTCCCTGCCTGGCTAGCAGGAGCTGATGTCCTCTAAGGGTGAGATGCTAAAATAACGAGGGTCTGTGATCCCCCAACTCTTCTGCAAGCCAAGACACGGCGAGACCCTGTCACATGACCATGATGGTCACCCTCTTCTCGGAACCGGCAGCCCCTTCCGTGGTGGTGCTCTGACTTCCCAGTGTGCTCTATTTCCTGCTCTCCCGCTCATTCCTCTCACTTTCTTGGCCCCTGAAAAGTAGGTGAGTGCACCCCACTAGCAGTCGAGGAGACACAACCACAGCCCGAGACACAGAGCTGTCCCATGCAGAGCCACCTGGGTCCTGCCCACTCACCTCAGGCAAGAACTGCCTGTGAGAAAGCCCTGGGGGACTCCCAGGTTGCCAGGGCCTCCTGTCCCCAGGACACCTAGGAGAGCTGCTAATGCAGGGCCGGACTAGCCAGCTCAGCCTGCATCTCCTGCTACGGGGAACCCCCTGCAGTATGGGGTAATGGCCATTCAGGAACAGAATAAAGGGAATACAGTTGACTTAAACCAGTAATTCCCAAACTTCAGTTTTTGTTTTTGCTGTGGATCATTTGGTCTCTTGCCTGTTGAATAGTTTTTCTTTCAACGGTTACATTTTTCAAAGCTCAAATTCATTGAAAAAGGAAACTTTATCCATTTTACAAAATAGCCACAGTGTGCTTCTCAAAAATGCTAATACCGTAAAACACAAAGACACAGGAACAGTTTCAGATGAAAGGAACTGAAGAGACAATGCGAGATGTAATCTGGGATTTTCTTCGGCAATGGAGGGGCGGGCAGACGGCGAGATGGGAATGAGGTTAGTGAACAGTATCGGGTCTGCGTTAACTCCCTGCTTTTGATACGTGTATTGTAGTTATGCAAGAAAATGTCTTGCTGTGAGGCAACACGTACTGAAGGATGAAATTATCCAGGAGTAAAAGGATAAGCTATTTTTAAATTTTTTTTTATTATAGTTTATATTCAATAGTATTCTGTATTTGTTTCACGTGTACAGAGACAACCTGTTTTTAAATGGGTCAGAAAATAATCTGTGGGCAGGGTGGGGGGCAGGGAGGGAGAAGGGAATGGGACAGGAAGGTAGTAAAATGTTACATATAAAGCAATAAATTGTTAACACGAGGGGAATCTGGATGAACATCCAGGATTCCTTTGTATTATTCGTGCAACTTCGCTCTTCAGTCTGAAATTGTTTTAAAATGCGTTTAAAGGACACTCCAGGTTGCTGTTACACCACCATCACTTGCTATACATTGAAGGATAATTCTAAATTAAAGCAACGCCCTTGCTCTGTCGGGATAGACCGGGTCCAAGTCTGAGCCTGAGTCCTGTTTGTTCTTGGTCATGGGTGGGGACGGACAGGGAGTTAGGATGCGCTCGCTCCAGCCTGAGATCTTCTCCTCGATGTCGTGAGAAAGGCTGGTGCAGAATTAAAAGGGCGTCGCTTTCTCACGAGTGACCTGTGATCGATGACCCCGCCTTACGATTACCAGCCGAGGGATGTTCATTCCATCACAGTTGAATGGGCCCCCTGAGGGCCAGGCTGGTGGGAAGCACTGGCACCCTCAGGACACTCCCAAGCCGGGCTGAGACCCTTATGGGTGGGGTGAGGGTGACGAGTGTCCAGGTAGAGCTTGCTTCTCCAAATCCCAACAATGCTGAGGTCCTTGGAGCCTACAGGTGGCAACTTTGGGTCTACCAGGTGCCCTGGGAGCAGGTGCTGGTGGCTCCTGGAGTGTGGTTGTTTCTGGGCCCCATCAGCTGACAGAGCAAGGAAGCGGATGTGTGTGCATGTGTGTAAATAACCTGTGTATACTTACCAATGTGTACACAGCTCCGCGTGCAGCCTCCTGTATGTGAACGAAGGCAAACACAAGGCCATGGTAACGCCCCTGGCTCTCAGCCGGTGGGTGTTGGAACCTTCTCTTGCTTCCCTGTCACCTCCCACTTCAGCGCTGAGAAACCCAGCTCCCATCATCCACCGCCCATTCCCTTCATTCTTCAATCCTGTGTATTATTTTTCCTCCTTAGAGGTTTCACATTTTCTCCACCAAGGTTGTAAGTTCCTCAAGGGCAAGGCCTGAACTTGCTTCTTTCTTTCCATCCCTACCCCCTCCCCTAATTCTAGCAGCCCGTCCCCAGGAAAAGCAAGACAACGGATATATTCTTTATTTGGGGTGGGGGAGGGGCGGTCCCCAGCTTCAGTCCTGCGGCCTTTCAGGCTTCTGGTCCTTTGTTCCTCACACACAGACTCCTCCACAGGTCCCTTTGGTGCTGAATCTGAATCACCCAGCAGTGGATGAGTGACTGTGTCTGCTTGTGGGGCACTTGGGTACTTGATAAAGCAGCATTGTGTCAAAATGAATGGAAACACAAAGAAGCCGGTGGCAGTGAGAAGAAAGTAGGTCTCACTAATCTAATACAATTGCGACAACATGGAAACATCCCTCGCCTCTCTCTGGGAAGCTCTCGGGAAAATCCTTGAGTTGGTGTGTGGTCCCCGCTGTTGCGGTCCCCCCTGATTTTCCCCTGTCATGGGGAAGGGATGGGATGAAGAGCCATGGACTGGCTTTCGGGTCAGATGCAGAAGGCACACGGGCCGTTGGAGAAAGACATTCTGTAGCTTTTGCACAGCAGCGGAGGGTCTCCAGTTCCTTTTCTGTCTGTTGGAGAAGCACCTTTGACGCGTGCTTCTATTAATAGATTATGCTGCAGCCTGAACATCTGTGTCCTAAAAAGGGTTTTTAGAAAAGCTACCATATGATTTCACTCCTGTGTGCAATCTAGTGAACAAACTGAACTAACGAGCAAAATTGAGGCAGACTCACCCAGAGAGAGAGCAGGCTGACAGCTCGCTGGGTAGATCAGGTGAGGGGATGGAGCTAAAAAGAAAAAAGGACAAAGAACTCGTGGACAGGGACAAGTGTGGTGATGGGGGAGGCAGGAGGCTGTGGGTGGTGATGGAAAAAGGTATGGGGGATAAATGGTCATGGAAAAAATACAACAAAAATGTCGTAAATGGTTGGCACTGTTATACCTCATTTCTGCCCCGATATAAAACAATGAAAAGGCTCAGCCTTGCTCCTCCCGTGCTCTACCTGCCAGAGCAGACAGCCCATGTGCCCTCTGTGGGACAAGCCTGGGTCTTCTGAAGGCCCCAGACACTTCTCCCGTTGTTCTTTGCTTGTTAGTGAGCCCCTTGCTGTGGGAGCCCTGCCTGAGGGGGCCAAAGGACCCCCTCACTCAGGCACAGAGTCCTCAGTACATGGCAAGATGAAAAGATGAAACACAACTTAATAGAAAAGCCAGCCTTTGGGGCACCGTGGTGGAAATCATAGTGTATTCCGAAAGCGGAGATAAAGAATTCTCTCGCTACCCGCAGTTTGGAATGAACGGGCCCCCTCGCTCATTCCTTGTGTTTTCATGACACGGGCACCTGGTATCTCCTGTTCTAGCCACGCCTTCTGGCGCCTGCTCTGTGCCAGGCATCCCAGGCACCTGACTGCATTTAACCCCAGCAGCCCCATGTGCGCATCGCGGTTCCCTCCTTTCCACGCGGGAAATACAGACGTGTGGGGAAGAACAGGTGACTAGCGGCAGAAGAGCATTGACACTGGGATTGTGCAGCCTGAAGCCGACGCTCTGCCACGACACACCCAGGGCTCAGGGACTGGGGCCGGACCCGGGGAAACGCCCACACAAAAACCAAACACGCCCTTGCGTGTCATGTGACAAGGTTATTGGCGCCATCACAGCTGCCACCCCCTCCCCAGACTTTCGATCGGCGGGATCGGACCATCTTCTGTCTGAGAAGCTTCCCCGGTGGGTAGAGAGTCACAGACAGGCCTTTGGCATCACACACAAGGGTCCAGGGAGGCTGCCCAGGCTGCCCTACTCACAGCAAGTCTAGAAGTAATGTGACAAGGGACAGTGGGCAGAATCTCAGACCCCAACTTCCCCTTTGTTGTCATCGGAAAACACGGCAAAGTTGCCAAGCCAGGAAAGGAGAGACATTTGTGAGAATGGTTCCCACAGACATGTGGCCTTCTCCCTGAAAGAGGAGCCCAGCCGTAGGACACCTGGAAACCCTGGGACCCTGACCCTACTTTGAAGATGAAAAACAGCCAATGCTCAGGGGACTCCTGGGATAGTCCCATGGGCCACACTGTCAGTGACAGTGTGAGACACCAGTCTAGCCCCTGAGCCCAGAGTTAAGGCTTTTCCTTGGTACAGGTCTCAACCTGGTAGCCTGGAACCCAAAGGTAATCTACAATTGAGCTGCTTCTGCTTCTGCTTCTTCTTCTTCTTCTTCTTTTAACATAATAGTTATTTATTTAAAAAAAAAAAAATTTTTCCCCCCACCATTTTCAGAGAGAAGGACAGGGAGGGAGGAAGAAAGGGACAGAAATATCAATGTATGCTTGCCTTTCACCTGCCTCCAGCTTGGGGGCCTGGCTGGAGACCTGGCTTGCAACCTGATTATGTGCCCTGGCTGGGAATCGAACCAACGACCATTGGGTTTGTAAGCCGGTGCTAATTCACTGAGCCACACCAGCCAAGGCATGATTGAGCTTCTTAAGGCCAGCTTGATGCTTTTAATTTTTTTTTTTAATCAGCTGCCAATATTTGAAAATCAGATTTTACATATAATTCTAGATGTCTGGTTTCTTTGGAACAATTAAACATTTTGGCAACCCCAGGCCTGGAACCTTAACAATCAGCTGGGGCCGGAGCAAGGAGAGGCAGCCCTCTGCCATGGCCCAGGGTCACTTGTCATCCAAGCTGGGACCCTGTTGGCCCTGGGTTGCCACCACACCCCCAGCTTCTCCCAGCCTCTCTCACCTTGAAAGCCAGCTTGGGCATCAAGCTGGGAAGCAGGGGACAGCTGGCTGCCTGGCTGGCTGGGGGAAGCTGGGAGAGGCAGGGGGTACTCTGAACGCCCAGTGCTCTCCTTCTGTTTACTGTGCCCCACTCTGGGCAAGACCCCAGGGCACCAGAGTGGGGTGGGGGTCACACTGTAGCCTTGGGGACCTGGAACATCAAGGCATGCCAGCTGTGGCCTGTCCCTGGTCTGCCTGGAACTTGGTGGCCTCTTCACGGCTCCCAGCCAGGCCCTCACAAGAGGGGATGAAAATCAGACTTACTGCGCCCATCCTAGCCTGGCACCAGGGGTGGAGGTAGCTTCAGCTCAGTGCTCTGTCTGGTCTGTTCTGGGTCTGGTCTGCCCTGAGGCATCCACAGGGCTCAGGGAAGCTCTGGGGCTCAGAAAGAACCAGGACTGGCCTCTGGGGAAGTCAGTGAGTGTTTGTAATGGGACATACCGATTTGCACAAACTTTCAGCTATTCACCCCAAACACCGAAATCACATGATGCTGGTAAGAGCCCCTTGGACAAAATCACCACCATCCACCCCTGGCCAGTGCTTGAAACCCTGCTATTAGCTAGCACTTCACCTAATTCAGTTAAGGACTTGCCTCTTCAGGGGTCATTTCTAAAGGCAAGTCTTCCCAGGAGGTGTCAGCCATTAACACTTGAGTAGGAATTGCTCTCCCTGGACTTCCAAGTTTGTTTGTTTTTTTTAAGCCAGGAGAGAACTCAAAGACTTTATCCAAGCAACACCATTTCTTCAGACGGAAGAAGTGAAACAACTTATCTCTGCTCAGGAGCCCCACTGGAGCTACAAGGTGGCTTTCCTGAGTCTGGGGTCTAGGGCAGCAACCAGCAAACTTTGTCTGTGACTGGTCAGATGGTAAATATTTCAGAATTTGCTGGCTACACTGTCTCTGTTGAAATTACCCCACTGTGTTGTGAACGTAGTCCTAGATAATATGTGACGACTGATTGCGGCTGTGTGCCAATCAAACTCTATTTCTGGATGCTAAAGTGTGAATTTCATATACTTTTTATGCGTCACAAACTTGTCCCCTTTTTACTTTTTTCCCCAACCATTGAAAAATGAAAACACCATTCTCAGCTTGCAGGCTGTAGGAAACTGAGCGCTGGGCCAGACACAGCTGAGGCTGCTTGCCCTGTGTCGCTGGTACGGCCTCCAGACAGCTGAACCAGGGCCCTCACTCACGGTTGAGTTGCTTTCTAAAACGTTGCATCAAAAGTCTGCAGAAGCTGCGCCGGCCTGCGAACCCAAAGGTCGCTGGTTCGATTCCCCAGCCAGGGCACATAACCGGGTTGCAAGCCAGGTCTCCAGTCAGGTCTGTGGCTGGAGGCAGGTGAAACGCAACCATACATTGATGTCTCTCTCCCTCTCTGCCTCTCTCCCTTCCCCTCTTTCTAAAAATAATGAAATAAAATCTTTAAAAAAAAAAAAAAAAAAAAGTCTGCAGAAGCTGGATGGGATTCATATTTCATGTGCAATGTCACGCTTTAAATACTGACATTTTAAAGTTAATTAATTAATTAATTAATTAAAGAAAATATTTTATTAGTTCCAGAGAAGGGGAAGGGGAGAGACATCAATGTGTGGTTGCCTTTCACTTGCCTACAGCCACAGACCTGGCTGGAGACCTGGCTTGCAACCTGGTTATGTTGCTCTGGCTGGGAATCGAACCAGCGACCTTTGGGTTCAAAGGCCAGCGCCTTAACCACTGAGCCACCAGCCAGGGCTTAAATATTGACATTTTAAAAGAAAACAGTTACGTTATTCTTTTAGATGGTGAAATAGAACGTTGATATTAACCTTCCTCCCCCCCAAAAAAAAATTCTTATTGTGGTAAAATATACACAATCCAAAATTAACTGTCTTCATCACTGTTAAGTGCCAATCAGCGGTATTAAATACATTCACCATGTTGCGCAGCCATTCCCGCCGTCCATCTCCGTAATTCCTTTCATCTTGTCAGACTGAAACTATACCCATTCAACAATCGCTCCCCATTCCCTTTACCCTTCGCCCCTGGAAACCACCATTCTGCCTTCTATCTCTACAATTTTGACTACTCTAAGTAGGTCATACATGCGGAATCATACAGTACTTGTCTTTTTGTGACTCGTTACTCTAATGTCCTCAAGATTCATCATGCGGTAGCAGGTGTCAGAACTGCCTTCCTGTTCATGGCTGGAACTCCACTATGTGCGTTTACCACATTTTGCTTATCCATTGGCCCGTCAATGGGTTCCTTCCACGTTTTAGCTAACATGAGAAGTTAGTGCTACCGTGAATGGGGGTGTTGAAGGGTGCCAGAATATGCCGCCCCAAAATATGCCACTTTGGCCGACGGATTAGTTTGAGTTAAAGGCACTTGAAAAACGGCAAATGCAAGGAAAACACTCTGGCCTTCCTTCTTTTTTCTTAAAAGCAGGAGACAACATTCCTGCAGGAAAGATGTCCTCCTTGTACCAGGAGGAAAGTATCTGTAAGGACAAGAAGTTGAGATGGAGAGAATTCCGTGCAAACAGACCTTGTTAAAATAGGTCTTGCCTTTCTTTAGCCTCCCAGGTAGTTTAGTTACTTTTCCACAATTGTCTCTCTTTGTTCAACCTGCTATAAAAGTGTAGAGGGCCCACCATTTCTTTGAGTCTTCATTCCTTACGAGGGTTTCCATGTCATGTAACACTTACATAAACGTGTACGCATTTCTCCTGTTAGTCTGTCTCATGTCAGTTTAATTCTCAGGCCCAGATGAAAAAATTAAGCTTTAGCAGAAGTAAAAAATTGCCTCTCCTGCCATGTACAATCATCACCATCATATATTTTAAAAACATATGAACAAGTCATTCTTTTATTTTTTTTTAAAAGATTTTATTTCTGTATTTTTAGAGAGAGGTGGAGGGAGGAAGTGTGGGAGAGAAACATCAATGTGTGGTTGCCTTTCACCTGCCTTCAGCTACAGACATGGCTGGAGACCTGGCTTGCAACCTGGTTACATGCCCTGGCCGAGAATGGATGTTCCTTTTGTATAGATGTGTGTACCGACCAGATAGGACTAGAAGGAATTTTTTTTAAAGGCTTATTTTATTCTCATTCAAGAGAGAGAGAAACTTCGATGTGAGAAAGAAACATTAATTGGGTACCTCCTCCATGCACCCCAACCAGGGACCTGGGCATGTGCCCTGTCCAGGAATTGAACTGGTGACCCTTTGGTTATGGGACAAAACTCCAACCAATAGAGCCATGGCAGCCAGAGCTAAAGGGAATTTTTTTTTTAAATAGTGATGCCACTCAATTCTTTCAGCTGCATCCAAGTTAGATACCAAGCATCACGAAAACAATCTAGCATCAAATTACTTTTTAATTTTCAAGATTCTGTCAAAAATAAAAACTAGATACTGTCTGCCTTGCAAAATAGTTGTTTACGTCCTCAGCACCAGCTCTGACACCTCAAGAGGTCCCTTTGTCCTTTATTTTGCCCATCGCAAAATAATTTACCATGTTTTTCCAGCCAACGCCTGGGGAAGCCTCGTGACCTCCCTCCCCTTCCGTAGAGCCATTATTTTAAGTTAAATTTTCTATTAAATTATTTAAACCATTGCTACTTCTCTCTCCAGCCGTCTGAGACGCATTCAGTGTCTCCTGCAGCTCAGGGGTGTCTTTCTCAAGGGCCCACGAGCTGTTCCTTTGAATGTCACCCTCTTAGGAAGATGGCCTCCTGATTCCCTGTCTCTCTGGGAAGGCAGACCCCGAACTGTGACAAATGCTAATTAATTAGCGGACACAGCTGGCCCAGACACTGACCAGCCCTCTTCCCTGACTTGTATAATTTTCCCTCCCCTGACTCTCCTCCAGCCCCACCACTGACCCCACTCTGGTTAAATCACCCAGCCTGTGAGAAGTGAAGCCGAGCTCCGGCATCCTCCCCGGTGCAATAGTTATCACTGAATAAAATCTGTCCACGTCGCCTTCAATGCCCGCTTTGCCGGTGCCTGACAGCAGAAATCCCCTCTGCTACTCCACCCCAAGGGGCCCAAGTCTAGATGGGTCTCAGGACTCAGGACGGCTCAATGATGCACTAACACGGCCCCGTGCTCCTGTCCGCTCAAGACAACAGTGGGTTTCACTGGTCAGTCACCGCTGCTCCCAGGGGAGCCCCCCTTGCCCCCCTGCTCAGCCCGTCTTCTCTTGGCAGAGGACTTATTGCTGTGCTGGGGGTGCTCAGGACAGATGACCTTCTAAGCTGAGGATGTGACCCCTGTTCTGGAGGGGAAGAGGCAGGACCCTGACACTTGGGGCCTAGATAAAACCTTCAAGGCCCTAAAACCCACCTCGTGCAAGGATCTCATTGTACATGAAAGCAGGTGCCAAGGGCATCAGGTGCGACTTTCCTGAGGCCACCTAGCTAGCCAGAGCCATTGCTCACTTCTTTTTCAAACCACTCTGATGACCGTCAATGGCACTGTACAGCCTGACAAGTGACTAAATTCTTGCCTGACAGAGGGTGACCCCAAGCCCTCACGCTGCAGAGCTGGGGGGAAAGCAGGGAATATTTAGTGACCATATTTCTGGGGCCAGGAGCATGGACTGCGTGACCCCAAGGAAGCCGGGCTGCAGCCTTGCTTCCCAGCCTGTGGGCTGCGAGGCCCTGGAACGACAAGACAATTTGGGTGCAAGGTGTCAGGTCCCAGGGGCCCTGGGGGAGGGCGGGCAGCAGCCTCAGCACTCAAGACAGTATGTAGAGACTCTATTTAAAGTTCAAGAGAAAAAAAAAAAGAAAGCGGGAAGGGAAATGCAAAAGGCAAACAACCTTTGCGCACAGTCAGTGAAGGTGGGGTGGGGCAGACTGCTGGGAAAGGCCTACAGAAGTCTCTGGGACAGAGCCCACACCGTGGGGGCTGGGTCTTGATACTTGCGAAAAAGAAACCATGCTAAAATGCTAGCAAAAGGAGGGGGCACGCCAATGACAGAGCGCTGAACACCCCCACCCCCCACCCCAGGGGAATGAACGCTCCCTGGGAATGTGGTCGGGCTGGATATGCTGGCTTGGAGAACTGGCCTCTGCTTATCATTGAGTCAAAAAACGAAGTTAAAAATAGCCTTTGTACTGAGATCCCATCTATGTCTCTCTCTCTCTCTCACGCGCGCGCACACACACACGTACACACACACGTACACACACACACACACACACACACACACAGTATCTGAAGGTACCTGAAATGTCAGGAAACAGAATCAGGGCCAGTTTCATGGGCGTAGGACCTGTGCAGCGCCCCCCCCCCCCACCACACCCCACTTCCCCAGAAGGGCCCTGGGCTCGGTTGAAATACTTTGCTGCTGCCATCTGAATTCTTAATTACGTAGCTGGCCCTGCCTAGAACCAACTCATTTTTTTAAAAATCAACTCTATAGAGGTATCACTTATATGCAACAAAACTGACCCATGCTGAGTGGACTGTCAAATGAGTTTTGGCAAATGTCTCTTTATGTCACCGCCACCACAAGCAAGGTGCAGAACATCTCCACCAGCCCAGAACTCGCTCTCCTGCCCTGTGCTGTCACACCACTCATCCCAGCCCCAGGTAACCACTGATCCCCTTTTTGTCCCTAAAGCTTCCTTTTGTCACTTCCAGAATCCTATCAAAATGCAATTGTATGATGTACACTCTTGTTTCTGCCTTCTTCCCTTAGTGCTCTCTTCAGAGATTCATCCTGTTGTCATGTTGCTGGTTGTTTATCCTTTTCTGCTATTTTTAGCGATGGATACAGCGCCATTTGCTCCTTTACCTGTTGGTGGACAGTTGGGTGGTTTCCAGTTTGGGCCGGTTCTGAGCCTGCACTGGGGTGAACATGTCTGTACAGTTATATCTGGATCTCCTAGGCTTTCATTTCTTTTGGGTAAACACCTGGAAGTGGGATTATTGTGTTTATGGTAGATGCCTATTCAACTAGAAAAGAAACTGTCAAACTATTTTCCAAAGGGGCAGTAGAGTGCTTATTGACCTACCGGCTAAACATATTTCTAAACAGTATGTTAAAGTTTCAAACGCTATACTCAATATGTTTTTCTTCATCCTCCAATGCAACAAATACATTACCAAGTATCCTAAAAGTCTGGACATGTGGGGTAGCCATGATTTATTGTTCCTTTTTTAGATTAACAATTGCACCCATCGTTTCTAACTTAGAGGCACTTCAAGTGAAGAAGTATCTGGAGTTTGGCAAAACAGATTGGAAATGTAGCTAACAGTGGTTTAAAAGAAGTGTATCCTGTTGGCTTTTGGGGGTCACCTTGAAGAGGAAATGCTGAGAAGGGTCCCCTGGACATTTTAGGAATTTATCATCATGGCTGCAGTTTACTTTCTGGCTGTAAAAGCTACAGGTCTTTATTGTAGAAAATTTAGAAGATACGAACAAGAGTAAATATAGTTCAAAATCATACTTTCCATAATGCTGTGGATTCCTATGTGTTTTGCTGGGAAGTTATGCATGTTTCATGATGTAATTGTACTTTTTATCTTACAGTAACTGCTTAAAACATGCCCTTCCTTATAAAATCATTTCTTTCTCACAGTAAAAATTTAAAAACAAAACATTGATTGTAAAACAAAACTAAGAAGCTTCTCTCCAAGGTCAACAACCTGCTATGCATCTTTCTGAAAGTTTCCATGTCTGTTTAGTTCCTTAAATATGCGTACACACTAAAGAAACACATATAATTTAAAACTCCATCAAGGTTTACGTCCTACTTTTTTCACCTAGTAATACGTCATTCAATATCCTTAGGAAACAAAGTTTTCAGCAAATACTTTCGTCATCCCATGTATATAAGGAAAAAGTAGAACTAGGTGTCCAATATCTAGGAAGACCATTTAGTGAATTTTGGTGTGTAGACCAGATAGAATTACATGCAGTTTTCAGAAGTGGTTCTTTTTATAAACCACAGCAAAATGTACAGTAAATGCAAAGGCATAACCACACATGTCATGTAAACTATTACGCCAAAAGATTTACCCAAAGAAATAACAGCTGTGTAAAGAATCTATAATTGAATCACATGTGAATGTGAATTTTTGAATCACATTTAAAATAAATATTCTTATTAAAGCACCATATTAACAACAACAAAAAAAAAACATGTACAGTAAATGAACTTAGCAGCTGCTCGTGACACTCAAGAGGGTGGGATTGGATGGGAATTTATTTCTTTCTAGTTTAAAAAAATCGAATTTCACTATGAGTGTGTATTTCTTTGACAATTTTTAAAATCTATTTTAAATCAGCAGCAAAGGGTTTTCAAAAGTAATACAGCTTATTATAACAAATCCAGACTCGTTGAAAGGAAAAGGACTAGGCTGTACACAGAATGTACACAGAATGTAGAAAAGAAAGTAAAAATAATCTAAAAGTTTCACCACCTGGTAAGAGTTGCCTCTAACATCTTGGGTATAATCACAGATACACACGTATTTTAAAACGTGGCTATTTTGCAAAATGGTCCTTTCACTCATCAATATGTCAAAGACATCCTTCTACAGCAATAAAAGCCCATCTACCTCATTCCTTTTTAATGATCTGCATTAAAATATTTCCTCCCGTACATCTTGTTGTATGGATCAACCGTTATTTATTTAACCAATCCCCTACGGATGTGCACTGAGATGGTTTGTTTTATTTCACTTAGTCATTTGCAGATCGGTAAGTGAGCAGGGCTGGGAGTCAGCCTCATAGCAAGTTGTTGTAGCAAACTGTTATATCTCTGGTTAATCACCAGCCCCCTCCCCCTCTGTCAGATGAGGACATGGGGGACATTAGATGAACCCTGAGATGCCTCCAGCTGACCTCTTGAGATGGCAGCCAATTAGTCAAGAGTATGAAGCATTCGGTATCAATTAGAATAAACAGCATAGCTAAAGAACAGTATTCCTCTCCAAAATGGTACTGTGAAAGCGCCCAAATACCTGCCAGCTTTAAACAGTCCCTATTTCCTAATCTGAAAGTGACTGGAAGGTGACTTTCAATGCCATCTGGGGCCAGAAACACATGGTGGTGCAGCTCTGTCTTCAACCGGGCCGGCATCACCGGGTGGAGATTGACTACACAGCTACCACGTGTGTCTCACCCAGGCCCTGGTTCTCTTTTCTGTGGATGATCCCACCCTCCTCCTGCCTTTCCTGCACCTGTCCTCGAACCTCAAACACGCTCACGTTAGGAGGCCTTGAATTCTGGGTTGCTCTGCCGCAAATCTCTCAATAATCCACCTGCTAGCCACACCATCTCCCCTGCAAATGCCTATGAAGCAGGCCTCTTCCTAGCAGCAAGCACGTGAGTGGGCTTCAGCTGGGCACCTTAGCCCTAAGCCAACAGCAGCAACGATAACCTTTATTGAGCACCTACTACGTGCCAGGCCCTGTTCTAAGCACATGTCACACCTCTCTTCGTTTCTGAGGACTGGGCAGTGCCTGGAGGCACCTCAGGAGAATTCTCATCCAAAATCCCAGCTTTAAACAATGTCTCTGACCCTAGAAATCAGGCTGAGAAAGGCCAGATCCTCTAATAGGTAAATCCCCGCTGGGACAATAATGGACACCTCGTTTGCAGCCATTAATTTGTTTTGGCCTCTGAAGAATGGCTTTCAGTGCGTTGTGCTTTGGGCCAGACCTTCAGTTACTGAGGAATTTTGTAGGAAGCAGGTCCATGAAACTCACCATTGATAGCTCCTGGAGGTGATGACAGTGTCTTTCAATACAGTAGAAAGAGCCCCCAGGAGGCTGGGTTTGCCTCTTTTTGGCCACCAGGAAGCTCAGAAGCAAGCTAATGTCCCAGCGCCTAACAAACAGATGGGCCTTTTGTTAGGATGCCTCCTGTTGACAAGCTTCCCACCAAATTCATCTTATTTTCTGTCCTTCTTTTCCTATCCCCTAGATCTGTCTTCTTTGTTTCATTCTGATCACTTTCATGCACTGCTGCTGCCTCATATCCTCGGTGGAATGAGAAGGGGAATAAATGCACGTTAGAAGCCAGAGGCAGGACAAAGGACTGGTCCCCTGGCTCCAGTCCTACCCTACGTTTGATGGATGGTCAGGCCACCTGAGGAAGAAGCATTACCTCGAAGAGCTGATCCGAGCCACCCCCGTCCTTGCCACTTCAAACAAAAAGGGTTCACTGGCGCTTTCCACAGCATCTTCAATCACTCTGCATTCTGTTCTTCACCATCAAAACGGGCCTGCTCTCCTCACCCAGCAGGCGAAGGGGACAGAGTCAGCGAATTAAAATTGCCCCTGAAAGGCCATCTCCTACGGACCCTAATGAATGGCCTACCAGGTTCTCCGGTAACTAAGAGATCGTCTGAATTGAAAAACAAAACAAAGAAACAGAACCTTTCCGCTATCTGAACTCCCACGCTCAGGTACAGACACAGAGAGAAATGCGCCTCCAGCTGCACGCACATCACCTTCCTTCCGGTCATTCAGCGTCGGTGCTTGCTGTCCCCCCGCACCTAGCAGGTCCCCCCCGGGGTGCATCCACCAGGCAGGGCCCCCTGTGAGCCTCTTGTCCCCCACAGAGCCCCCACCGACCCATCCGGGCACTCTCCTGCCTCTACTCCATTTCCACCTATTGCAAGAATTGCTTCCAATGCCCCATCCCCCCCTGCGGGCCAGGTGGGCCCTTCATTATAGCCCGTTGGCCGCTGTTCTTGACACACTGGCTCGGTTTCAGCTGAGATCCCAGGAGGCTGCTTGCCTGGCTGCGTGCAAGCTTTTCTTCTACGCTCAATTTCTTGAGTTTAGAGGTTCTCAGTTTCTAAACCCAAGCTGTCGTTAAGACCTGGCCTTGGCAACGGCTGATGGCAAATGCTCCAAGCCGCAGTGCCTGGTAGTGGTTCAAATCATAATCAAGCCCAGCACCACGAGGTGGTGTTTCTAAAGGAACGCATCTAAATACCACATGTACCCAGCAACGCAGCCATTTAGTCATTCCACCAACGTTGACAGGCGTGTCCCTGTGACCTTGAGTTAGTCACTGGGCCTCCCTCAGCCTCTAATTTCTTCTCTGGTGAAGGGGAGTTGACCCTGGTGCCCGCCAAACACTGCGAGGTGACGGTTTACTTCCCTTCTCTGTGGCCCAGGCTTCTCATCTCCCTGGGTTGTTGTGATTCAAAGTGAGCTATTGGGAGCACGAAGGGCACTTCAAGAAGGGCTTGCACACTACAAGTGCCAGCAGCTCATAGTGACACACTTATAGGCAGCCTCACCATCAAATTCTTGGGACAGCATGAGCGCCATAGGCACTCCCAGCCCCGTGCACACTGTGCAAGCGCTTGGTAAATCCTAGCCATTGATGCTCTGTGGTTATTACTACTTCTGAGTTTTCAACGTCTATTTTTCACACACGGTCATAGCAGGTTCCGCTGAATTCCTTGAACGTTTTCTTTGTAAACCAACCACCACAGTTTCAGGAAAGGAAAAAGGGCTCTTTTCTTTTCTACTTTAAAAAATAAATTGTTATGACTCCCAAAGAAAGTCAAAGCCCCATTCAAATTCTAATTCTAATCTCCTATCTGGTGACACTGTTGGCCTAGGATATAACAATATAACAAGCACTAGAACCTGTGCATTGTTATTTATTATTTTTTAAAAGATTTTATTTATTATTTTCAGAGAGGGGAAGGGAGGGAGGCAGAGAGGGAGAAAGACATCAATGTATGGTTGCCTTTCACCTGCCTCCAGTTACAGTCCTGGCTGGAGACCTGGCTGGAGACCTGGCTTACAACCTGGTTATGTGCCCTGGCTGGGAATTGAACCAACGTCCTTTGGGTTCTCAGGCTGGTGGCAACTGAGCCACCAACCAGGGCTTGCCTTGTTATTTTTTATAGCCATTAGATAGCCTAAGCAGAAATAAATGAAGAACCCCCCCAAAAAAATAATAATAAATAAATGAATAAATCTTATCTCATTAAAAAATGTACTACGAAATGATGCTTTGTGATGGAAAAATCATTTGTTGAGTGTGATTTCCTCTGTTTTCCTTTTAAAAATGAATGGACCAATTTTGCTCCCGTGGGTCAGCCAAGTTTTACAGCAGAATGAATGACAGTGGGTGCCCAGTAAGTGGGAACTACATAGGTATAAACATTCATTTTAGGAAATAATTACTAACCAATATTTTTCGATTAAAATCACATTTCTACACCACATATTTAGTGTTTTATAAATTAAGAAAAAACACAACGTCATGAATTACAACTTACAGTACATGCTGCGATGTGATTACACTGTCATCCCCACCCTTGACCTGAGAGTGTCCCCTCACACCAGGTCAATGTGGAGGGTCCTTGCCAGTTGCCACACGGGTTTTAATGGCAGCTGCTCCACTGCAGCTGTTACTTTGGACAGAATAAACTTCTCATCTCAGCGCCATGGGGTGGGAGAATGGCGGTGAGCCCCTGTTCCATCCCAAAAAGGCCACTTTCCACCCGGGGTCCCCACCCCACCCCCACCGCTTCATTACAATCTCTGCCCAGGTGGATCTTTGCTTCATAATCACCAGCTAAAATGAACCCATCCTGTCTGGAGGGAATGAAATTTTGAGCATTTCAACTCCAAGTGGTTGGACAGAACTAGCCTCCTCCTCCAGGCCCTGCAGGTGCCCACAGTGACCATGTCCTGGGCTTGGGAAGGAGCCTGGGAAAAGCAGGGGCCAGAACAAGCCACACTGCGACCATGGTCCATTCCAGCTTGAGTGGCTGCCTGCTTTCTCTTCCCTAGGAATGCTGAGAATGAACCAATAGCAGGCAGGGCAGGTGGCCGACCCCCATTCTACACTGAGGCTCAGAAAGGTGAAGTGCCTGGATCAGGGCCACATGGGCAGTGACATGTCCCGGATCCCACCAGCTCTGGTTGAACTCCTGCCCAGTGCCCCTCACCCTTGGTGCCCCCCACCCCCACCAAAAGAACATAAATGTCCTCCCAAGAGAGCAGCTGTGAGATGGGGTCTCGGTGGAACCAACTCACAGAGTGTGTCACACCCGTACTCCCATTCCCACCTCCTGCGGCTGGAGAGACCAACACTCACACAGGTCAGCCTGAGCTGCTCGCAGGACCATGCCTAGTCCTGGGGTGGCCCAGGAAGGCCCTTGTTCCCACTCAGCCCTGTCTTCTTGGAACAAACCTTTCAAAGCTGAGGGGACAGGGGAGCCCAGTCTCTGTTACCGCTCACCACAGGGAGCTGGGCTCCGTAGTAGAACCACAGAGAGGCCTCCTGCCTTGTCCCCATGTCCCCAGCCATGGCCTGGAAGGGCTCTGCCCTGGGAACCTGGGAGGTGATAACCCAGGGGCAGGACTGTGAAGAGTCAGTCCTCGGAAGGGCCAGCATTGTCTCCCCAAGGCCATGGAAGGGGACATGGAGACTAGAAGGCGCCATCGGTATGCCAGTATGCCAGGGGCAGCTTGCGTCTGAATCCAGTGTCTTTGCACCTGGGAGCTTCTTAATAAGAAAGCCTTGCTCTGTGCGAACCAGCCTTCCTGCCTGCTGGGGGTGGGGGGAGCCCGGTCAAGCCCACACCACACATCACTGTCCTCCTGATCTCGGCTGCAGGAAATTAGCGCCTGTCTCTTGGGAGGGAGGGAGCCCCTCACTAGTCAACTGAAACGGATGTCCAGGCTTCAGCAACCTCTGGAGCAGCTGGCCGTGGCAGGTGGCTGGCCCTCGCTGCCCATGGGAGGGAGAGGGAGAGCGGGAGGAGAAGGAGAGACTTCTAAAAGCAAAAGGGAGACGGGCTGCTCAGGCCTGCAGCGGAAACCAGGGCTGTAGGGGACCGTGGACGCATTTCAAATCGGGCTGATGGGTTCCCTGCAGCGTGGCGCTGACACTTTCTGACATTGGGCAAGACATTGCAGCTGTAAGATGGGCATAGTACCAATTCTTGTAGCTGCAGAAACGGTAAGCTGGATCCTATCCTGTTTCTACAAGACCTGGAGCCCGTTGAAACCTTGGGTACACCACTCACAAGCAACACTTGTGAACCCCCAACGGCTTCCCCCCACAGAACCAAAGGGCCAGACAAGGGCAGAATTAATTAATTAATTATTTTTAAAAAATTTTAAAGATTTTATTTCATTATTTTTAGAAAGAGGGGAAGGGAGAGAAGCAGAGAGGGAGAGAGACATCAATGTATGGTTGCTTTTCACCTGCCTTCAGCCACAGACCTGGCTGGAGACCTGGTTTGCAGCCTGGTTATGTGCCCTGGCTGGGGAATCGAATCTGTCACCTGTGGGTTTGCAGACCGGCGCCTTATCCACTGTGCTACCAGCCAGGGCAAAAGTCAGAATTTAAATGCCAGATCCTTTCAGAAGCGAAGGGTCCATTGTCCAGTAAGATCCGGTATTGAAACCCCTTAAAATCCCACCTTCAACTCTGGATTCGGGAAACCAATTGGAGCCTTGCTTCCTACCTTCTTGGCAATCGACTTGCAAATAAAACCTCTTCTTTTCCCAAAAGCCAGTGACATGGTGTTAGTTTCTCCATCCACCGGGCAGAGGGTCTTTACTTGCTAACACTCAGCACTCAGAGTTTTTCTGCTATAAAATATCACAGTAACAGTGTGAAAACCTGGCGGCAAGACAGAGGATAACCCAAACGTCCCTCCACCAGTGACTGGAGAAACAAAATGGCCTTGGTGTGTGATGGAATACCCACCCACAGGAAAAGTCGGGACACTAGCCACAACCTGGATGAGAGTCAAAGTCATCCTCAGTGACAACAGCCAGGCACAAGAGGCCGCCTAGTGTACGATTCCATTTACCCAAAATATCCAGGAGAGGTGAAACTATAGACAAAAAGTGGTGGTTGCCACTGGGATAGGAGCAGAGAGTGAATTCAGGTGGGCCCTGGGGGTCTTCCTGGGGTGAGGGCACTGTCATGAAACTGGACCCTGGTGACGGCAGCACAGCTCTGGAAATTTGCTAAAGATTGTTCATTATACACACGAAATAAGCTGATCGTATGGTACGCAAGCAATGCTTCCACGAAGCTGCTTTAGAAAAGCGCCTGGCGGGTCGCGCTGTGAGGGTCGGTGCTGATTCTGGGAGTGGAAGCGGTTGGAAAGTGTAACGCACCGTGGGGCTGATCAATAAGGCTCCGGCAGAGGGGCGCGTGGCCACACCACCAGACCTCGCATCACCTCTCGGTCCTACGAGGCTGGCCTGCTCTTCCTCATCTCTAGCGTGGATCTAGCAACAGTCTCACGTTGGCTGATGTAAAGATGAAATGAGTTCAAGACGAGAACGGCTCCACAGGCGTCCTGCCAGAGCTCCTGTGCTCAAAAGGCGGCAGCTCTTATCACCCTCGGCCTTGCTATTATCATCCTCCCAGCAGCTCAGGGGAGGCCCCCCACCCCGAGAACAAACAGGGCTGGAGGCAGGCCCCATTCATCACAGTCTTCCTTCTGCGGCTCAGCCGTTCATCCTCGTCTCTCGGGCTTCGGATTAGACCTGGTCATCCGTCCTGAGCTTCCTCACGTCTGCCCCACCGGCCTGGAGCTCTGCCCACGGCCGGGCTGGGTCTGTTCCCCAGGAGCCCAGGCAGCGCACAGCGATGAAACCACACCAGCTGACACCTGGGCAGCGCCGCATTGTCACCCTGCTTTACAGCCAAGGACGCTGAGGCCCAAAAGGCTGGGACTCTGGTTCTGTGTCATACTCTGGGAGCCACAGAGCACGAGGCCAACCTGGTCTAGTTAGGCTGAAGCCCAGGTACAGGTGCCCAAAGAGAAGCGATGGAGTGAGGGAGCTGGGATGAAGGTGGAGGGGACGGCGCTCTGTTCCCCCACCCCACGCCACCCCCCTGCACGCTGGGCTGTGGAAATTAGTCAGGTAACCAGGGAGGATGCTTATGAAAATGCGAGTCCCTGGGCCCACTCCCTGGACCAACTGAAACAGAAAAGCTGCATTTTAAAAAGTGTACTTAGGTAATGGTAATTCTTAAGAAGCCTGAGAACTACCATCCCCAAGTGATGCAGGCAAAGAGCAGTGCAAATGGAGAAAGACCCAGGGGTCTGAGTAGATCATTAATTTGCTGAGTCAGAGGTAATGAGAGAAAGAGAGGGAGAGGGAGAGGGAGGGGGAGAGGGAGAGGGAGAAAGAGCGGGGGAGGAAGGGAGAGGGAGAGACAGTCCCCCAGCCTGATGCTGAGGTTTCAGAGGTGTAGCTCAGACGTTGCATAGTGTGCGCAGTCACGGAGCAGAAGCCTCGCCCTGGCTTCTCACAGCAGCCCTGCACTGGGCAGACACCTGCATCCCCCGTGAGAAGGAGGAAACTGAGGCCTGGAGAGGGGAAGTCACGTGGCTGGCAGCTGACAGAGCTGCCCACGCAAAGCAGTCACCGCACCCACTGCCTGCAAGTCCTGGTCAGTGCACAGCCCGAATCAGCATCGCGAAGACCCCAAAGATTCCTTTCCCTCATTCGCCAGCGCTCTGTTACTCACATGGGTGGCCAGATGTGGGACACAAACTCCCCTGCGAGTAAATACCAGTGCAGACATGTGACAAGAGTCATTTGTCCTCAGAGGATGAATGGATGGCTACGCCTGCATGGCCCCTGATGGCAAACCAAGTGCTTTCCAGCATCACCCCCATTTTCACAGTAAGAATTAGCGCTCACGGTAATAAGTAGGTCTGTTCGTAGTTGGCAGAATGAAGGCTGAGCTCAGAGCGTGCAGAATCCTGATGTCTGTGGCCACCCCGGCAACCCTGGCTTCATTGATCTGGGGTGCAGCCTGGGCGGAGGGATTTTTTTTTAAGCTCCCCTGAAGAATTCTCAGCCAAAACTGAGAGCTGCTGGACCTCATGGGAGCCAGGCTGGGTTTCAGGCTCCTGGGTCAGAGCTTCTCCCGCGAGTGGCTGCGGAACGCCCAGAGACCCGCCTGTCCCATGAGTCCCGCAGCCCTGACAAGCTCGCCTGCTTTGCGCCTCCGTTGTCCTCATCCCGCCTGTACTCTGACAGCCAGAGCAGTTCTTGGGAAAGCACGTCTTCGCAGGATCCTAAAGTGCAACCCAGCTGACCTGTCACCCTCCCACTCTAGCCACTCAACTCTAAACCCACCTCCTCAGTGACACAAGCGCAGAGCCACAAAGATCGCAGTGGGCCTCCAAGGGGCCTCCTCCCCCACCCCATCCCGCCCACTGAGCTCCCACATGGCCCAGGCTTGGGACACCAGCATTTCTGAGCACGAGGGCCAGCACTGGGCTCCACGCCCCAAAGCAGGGCCCACCATTACCCATCACCAGCGGTCAGCAATGGTGGCTGCCAATGACTTCACATGTCTTAGACTGTGACCTCAGCCCCGCAGTATCGACGATGTTGATAGAGGCTGCGTGCTAAGTGGCTTCCATGCGTTTCCTGAGTTAATCCCCAGGCCTAGGTTATGAAGTAGCTGGTCGTGTCACCTCTATTATACAGATGTGAAAACTGAGGCTCACAGAGGTTTAAGTCACTTACGGGGTAAGTGACAGGATCTGGATTGAACCTGGGTCATAAAAACACCAAAGTTTGTGCTGTCCCCAAGAGCCTCGCTGCTCCATCTGTCCCAACGTGTGCTGGACCATTACCATCCTCCTCAGATGAACCTTGAACCTGACAATCATGGAGAGAGGGTGGGGGAGGGTAATGGACACCTGGACAGAGAGGCCTTAGAGACTACTGGGTACAGGGCCCAGCACACAGACCCCTCCCAGTCCTCTGAGCTCTCACAGACCCTCAGTAGGGAGAGTTAAAGTGAGGTCACTCCATGGAGAGCAAGTACCTGTCGGCACATCCACCCTGGTCTCCTTGTGTGCGGCCAACCCCTTGGGGAAGCAACATGGTGGCCGTTGAGAGAGCACTGAAGTTGGAGTTTCAGTGACTCAGACTCGAATCTTGGCCGTGCCTCTGAGTGACAGTATAAACCTGAGCGAACTCCTTAGCCTCCCCGGGTCTGGTTGCGCACCTGCTAAAAGAGGGTAACAGGGATCCAAGAGGGCAGCAGAGTAGATCAAGTTACATGTGCCTCCTCCCAGGAAAAAAGCGACCTTACAACCAAATTGTGGAACAAGCAACCTGAATAAGCAACTGAAGACCAGCTGAGCAGACGTCTTACAGCTAAGTGGGTAATAGTGCCCCCTGTCCTGCTCGCCTCGCAGATGGTTGTTGGTCCATGTCAACCCGACCTATGAGGTCCTTGAAGCGTCATGAATGTATCATCACTGTTGGCTTAGAAAGTCCCCAACTAGGACCAAGCCCTTCACCCTTGCTACCTTCTCTGCCACGGAAGCTAATTCAAATGAACAGCACATTGGACTTTTTCTTTTGTTGCAAGGACTACACAGGCTGGCTGGTTCCGGGGGGGTATGATTCTCATTGGGAGTATTACATAGATCCTTTTCGTAACAACTACAAACAAGATGAGTAAATACGTCAATAGCTGGACCCTACCTACAGATGAAGCCAAGATTATAACAGTGAACAGAGCCAGTTCTTCATTATTCATGGTACATGACCAGGGATGGATCCAGGTTTTGCTGGGGTAATCTCATTTAATTCATATCAGTTGGAAGGTCCTCCTTTTTTTTTTTTTTTATTTAAGATTTTATTTATTATTTTCAGACAGGAGGGCAAGGAGGGAGGAAGAAAGGGAGAGAAGCATCAATGAATGGTTGCCTTTCACCTGCCTCCACCAAGGAACTGGCTGGAGACCTGGCTTGCAACCTGGTTATGTGCCCTGGCTGGGAATCGAACCAGCGACCTTTGGGTTCGCAGGCCAGTGCCTATCCACTGTGCCACCAGCCAGGGCTCTGAGGGCCCTCTTTTAAAAAGACCCAAGAGTAGACAAATAAAATTAGATCAAGGGTCGTGAAAGGATCCATGCAAGGGCACGGCGCTGAAGTTGACCTTCACCAGCTTCAAGGTGAACTGCCTGAAGGTGGAAATAGGAGCAAGGGTGCCAGTGACAGCAGCCACACCTCAACCACTCTGTCCCAGGACCTATCTGCACACTGTCTCTTTATTCCTGTATCACAAATGCACTATTAAAGAGGAGGAACTGGGGCTCAGAGAACCCGCCAGTTGTCCAGGGGGCACCAAGCCCAGTGGACTCCGAATCCCATATTCTGTCAGCCACATTGCCCACGTGTGTGATGAGGGTAATTGGTAATGACGAGTGGAACACAAATTTGGGGCAAGTTTCAGGTTTACCCCATCCCCATCCCACCCAACTCCCACCAGAACTCCTGAAAATCACAAACATGCAGCCAGGACCCCACACACAAAAAGTCCCAGGTCATAACTGTATTCGAGTCACGGAAAATGAGAAAATGGAAAAAACCTCCAGCATTCCCAGCAAAGACTTGAGGGGGCCCTGGTGAAGCTCCTCGTTCCCACTGAGGCAGCTTCCGGCAAGTGCTTGTTTGTACGACAGCGGGGCGAGAAACAGAACTCTTGCTGATCTGAATGTCTTACCCCCACTCGCTTGGTTCTCTGACGATGATAGGCAGCCCGGTCGAGTTTCACAGCATTGCTGGAACGTGCCGGAGTGGGCTGGGTGAGACTCTCGGAGCTCAAAGTCTATCATCAGATCTTGGTTGTGACCACAGAGAGTTTTCATGTGTGTGTTTTTTTAACATCAGCCCAAGGGCATAAGAGTCAGGGCTCAGAGGTTCAGGAACGCTACTGTATGGGATCCTAACATCATTGTAAGGCCCGCAGCTCAACTGCCAGCCTCGCTCGATGCAAAGAAAACTCCCAGGTACTTTACCAGCCAAGATTAGCAGCGTCCGGTGTAGGACACAGTCATTTGGCAATCCACGTTCTCAACCCATATTAATAATGCTTCATGCTTTTGAAACTGAAAGATACATCCTGAAAAATCTCGATGACACACCATGACTCACGCCAAACCCCGTCCCCAGCTTCAGGGGGCTCGGTCCCTCTCATTCACACCTGAAGTGAAAAGGGGTGGGTCAGCGTCTGTCGATTTCACTTCCTGTTTCCTTGCCTCCATCACCAAGGCTGTTGCTGGGAGAGAGGATGTCACACCATGGGGGTGGGCCTGAAAAGCCCCCCATGTTGTGCCTCCAGAGGGAGCACATCCCCGGCCTGGCCTGAGATAGCCAAGTCATCACACCTCCAGGCCTGTCCACTTAATAAACTCTACTTAATAAACTCCCTGGCTGAGTTGTGTTGGGAGTTGTGAATGGGAAGAAAGACACGGGTTCTCCTCCGGAGGTGCTCACAGTCCAGGAGGCTGAGAAGCCAGCAATTAATGCAGTGAGATGGGTGCTGGGATGTGGGTGCACAGGTGCTTCAGGGTCAAGGGAGAGGGCCAGTCTGTCCTCAGAATGTCCAGGAAGTCTTCTCAGAGGAGGTGACAACAAAGAGAAGAAGGTTAGTTAACCCTGGTCTAGCGCTTACGATATGCCAAGGAAATTCTGACATTCACAATCCGTTAACTCATATAATCTTCCCGTCTCTCTTTGAGGTACGTGCCATACTATTTACATCTTACGAGGGACGGACCTGGGTCACCAAGATGCTGCTTCACCTTGCCCAAAGTCACATAGCTGATAGGAGCACAGCATGAGTGAAGACAAGGTGACCGTCCAAGACTGAATAGGGACCTGGGAAGTTACGGAAACGGAAGAATGTGACTTGTACGGAGGACTGCCAGCATCTTGCAAGCCAGCGTATGGCACAAGCAAAGGTCACAGCACACAGGTATGGGGCCCACATGGTGCTTTTTAAAAAAAATAAACTAACACTTGAAAATTGGGAGATGTCATAGAAAAACCCAAATTCCCAGGTTGTGTTGAATGAACATCAGGACCTGGGGACATGGAGCCCGCATCCTCATGTGGCAACAGTCAGGGTTGGGGTGTTTCTCTGGAGATGGGGTACAGCTGCCCCTGCCCCCAGTTCACTGCAGGCGCTACCACCCACTGATGTCTCCCCGGTCTGGTCCAGTGACCCCTGGTGTATATGGTCGGGGAGGGGCTAAGAGCTTGAATTAGAGGGTTTTCCGTCGGGGGGAGGGCAAGGGTCTGCTGGACGGAGGTCCCTGGCAGCTGCCCCAAAGAAGAACTGGACAGAACATAAGCTTGGAGTGGGAGCTGGTGAGAAGACCCAGCCCAGTCCATGCAGAATGGAAGCGGGGTGGTTTTCCAGAAAATCTTTTCTCTCCCTGAGCGGTCAGGATATGCCCCACTTAGAAAGCAGTTTATTTTTATGTGAAAGTCTGCGGTCCCCAGAAACACCCCCAAATAACCTAGAGAGAGCCCAGTGGAAAAATAAGGAAGATGCTCTTGCCACTTCAGAGTGAAAGAAAGCCAATCGCAGAGCCTGGGACATAGAGCTCCCAATCGCCTCGCTGCACTGTCGGGTCCCCGAGCCCCTCTGGCCAGCTGTTTCCAGCCTGAGGCTGCATCTAACCCAGGAGCACCCGTGACAACAGCTGGGAGACCACAGGGGAGCAGGCCACCTCCCACGAGGAGAGGAGATGGGTCGAGCCCCATGGAGCCACCCCTGAGAAAGACAGACTATGTCTCCCTTTTCCATATTCACAGGTTCAGCTTGGGACACAGTCCCAAGACAGGGGGACAGTATTGACCGGAGCGAACGAATTTCAATTCACATCCCAGACCAGGTGGTAGGAAACGCTGTTGGTGCTGGGAATGGACTTGAGCTGCATCTGAACTCAGCAAAAACGAACACTGTGACTGATTAGTGTTTTGGGCACAGGAGTGGAGTGGTCGTACGTGTGGTGCTCATTTGCTACCAGGGTGGATAAAATATCTAGCTTCTTTTCATCTGGGGTCACTCAGATGTTTAGACTGCGTAGACAGGCCTCAGTGCATGAAGGCAGAAGATTCAGGGTCTTTTGGAGGGGCCCTTCTCCCCGCAAAGACCTCCGTTTCCGCATTCCCACCCAATGTTTACTCCATCATCCACGTCTCTTGGTTTTCGATTGAAAGCACCCTGTCATCTTTCACGTTTCCAATCAGGAAACAGCAACCACGCACCAGAAAAGAAAAAAAAAAATCAAGATCCCATTTGCCTTGAAGGATTCATTTCGATACAACTTCACTCAAGAGCTAGCCGCTTCCTGATTTCACATTTCACCATCAAAGCCAAGGGCAGGGCTGTGGGGAGCGGTCTCATCAGCAGCCTGCCTGGCTGAGCCCCAGCTTTTGGCCTGGATCCTATCAGCCTGTCCCAGGGGAGGGACATTCGGAAATGTACCCCCCTACTTGTCCCAGCCAGCAGGCTCCCACAGTCAAGTGTGGCCACAGAGAACAGAAACCCTGAAAGAACCTGAAATGGGGCAAAGCCAGGCTGCTTGTACAGATGAGGAAAGCAAGGCCAAGGTCACACAGCAAGGCTTTAGCATCCAGCCTCCTTACTTTGTAGGCACGTGGCCTCGGAACAAATACTGCTTCGGATGAAACGGCGGAAGGATGCCCCCACTCTTTCCCCAAGGTGAGGACGAACGGGTCACATCAGAGACTTAAAGCAATCCCAAACTAGGATTGTAACAAGGTGTTGATGCCATGTGCCTGATGAGGGAGGGGACGCTCCAGGGAGCAGGCAGGAGGGACAAGGACTGGACTCCGAGTCATCCCCAGAGGTGTTAACAAGCCCCTACTTGGTCCTAGAGAGAGAGTCCCAGCCTGACCTAGAGGTGGTCCACAAACATGGTGGCCACAATGTGGCTCAGACCCAACCCCGGCTGATGACCAGGAAGGACAACCATTCATTCACGTATCGGGCAAACCCTGTCTAAGGCTCGTGGGGATTCAATGCTGGGAAAGGCCCAGCATCCAGGCCTCCGTGTGCTTAGAGCAAAGTCATTAGCACAAAACTAGCTGAATATCCATAGGATGGGAGACCACACAGCAATCAGAAAGGGCAAACCCCTGCTGCCCTCAAAACATGAGTGAATTTCACGGTGACGAGTCAGAGTGGGCTTAGCGCAGGGTGGGAGGGGAGCTGGTGACGGAAAGAGACACGAAGGGACCTTCTGGCTGGGGTGGGGGGCACCAGGGATGTTCTAGATCTCAAAGTGAGCAGTGGTTCTGTGTATGTGTTATAACTCAATAAACATTATTTTAAAAAAATTATTGGCAGCATCTGTTTATGCATCTGTTTCGGGGTGAACCTGCTTGATCAACAGATGAAAGTCTTAGTCAAAGGCAGCTTTGCTTGAGTCTGAATCCTGCCTATGAAATATAGGACCAGGGACTCAGCAAACCCCCTTGAATTTTCTAGTCATCATGGTGGCCTGCGTCCAGGTCGGCCCGGGGAGCATGTCAGCTGGCGGAGGTGCGACAGATGCGAGGCCCCTCCCCTGGCCCATGCTTGGAACCCAGTGGGCCGTTTCACATTCTGGGCGCTAGCAGAGAAGCAGCGGGGATGACCAGTGCCACATGGAGCCCAGATGGCCCCGCTGGGAAAAGGGACACGCAAGTTCAGGATCAATGACTGTCGGGGCCTGATGGCGGAGGCCCTGGGCTCAGGGTGACCTAGTTTCTTTGGCTCCAGCCGGGGCTGGCGTTGGTGGGCTCTGATGCTCTTTCCTCTGCTCAGTGTGAGGTGGGGAGCTCAAAATAGCAACCCCCTCCCTCAGCCCACACAGAGACAGCAGGTGACTGGAAAGGGAAGGCAGGCGGGGGGTGGGGCGGGGATGGCTGGCGGGTGCAGTGGGTGGGCACCGGGTGGAACTGTCTGGCTAAGGATCTTCTCTGAGACACAACCCAGAGGCAGAGAAAGGCTGGATAGTGGCTTCATATGACTCTGCTGCCACCACCCAACATCCCTCTCACTTCCCGAGTGATGATGCCCCTCATGTCCCCAGTCTGGATGGCGGGGGCCCCAGGCTCACTGCCAGCTGCCCACTCAGTGTCTCCACTTGGGTGTCCTATGGCACCTCTAGCGTCATAAGGTCCAAAGCCAGTCCCTAGAGTCCCCACCTTGAGACAGGGCTCCCTCATTCTTCCAAGTGTTCTGTCCAAAACCAGTGTCACCCAGACTCCTTTCTCTCACGTCCCATGTGCATTCCAGCCAGAAATCCCACTGGTTCCACCTTCAATGAGTAGCCAGAATCTGATTACTTCCACCACCTCCCTGGTGACCACCCTGGTGTAAGCCACCGTCATTTCTCACCTGCTAGCTAGTGTCCCTGCTTTCTGGCCTTGCTTCCATCAATGCTACACACAGAGTGATCCTACAAAGAAGCCAATCAACTCTCCATTCTCACAACCTACTGCTCTCCTCTGCTTGCAAGGCTACCTACCTTACTGCCTTACTGCCTCAGGGCCTTTGCACAGCCCAGCCCCTCAACCTGGAAGGCTCTCCTCCCAAATATCCACATGGCTCCCTCCCTTGCCTTCGGTGGGGCCTTCCCTGAGAACGCTATTTAAAATTGCCATTCCTCTCTCCCAATTGCTCTTCACAGCATTTATCACCACCTGACACACAATGCCTTTTTACTAGCTTCGTTTATTGTCTGCCTTTCCAAATTAGAAAGTAAGAAGTATGAGGGCAGAGATGTTTCAGGTCTGTTTTGCCCATGCTACATCCCCAACACCAGGAGCAGTGTCTAGCACATAGTAGGTACTTGAGTTGGATAAATGAATGAGTCCAGGCTCAACGATCTCCCTCTGGAGTCACAGCTTCTGCAGCAAAGCTGTTCCCCCTCCTCCTGGCCCCTCAGTGCTACACTCAGAGCAAGATCACGGGTGTCTTCAGCAGGTCTCCAGGTCCCCTGAGAGGTGGGGACAAGGGACCCTTCAGTTCCCGTGACTCGCCCCACTCCTCTCATTCAACCTTTAAGATACCTCTTGCTTGCTTGGCCCCCTCACATCCTCCTGCCTTTTCCAATTTGCAGTGAGCTTCGGTATCACTCTTTCCATGTAACCCTAGTGCAACTTTCAGCATCCTTGGTGCGGGCGCACCGCAGAGACGGGAGGAGGACTGCTCCCCACCCTGATTCCAAGCATGGCCCTGGCTCCGCCCGTGCCACCCTGTCCCTACCACCTGCTTCCTCCACAGCGACATAGGCAGACACAGTGATGACAGTGACTCCACTGGAGAGAAGACAGGCAAACCTGTGTTGCTTTTGCCCCAGGGGAAGCCAGAAACAAGGAGCCTGGGCCCGGGGAGAGGGCTCAAGCAGGCCCAAGGACATCAGGGCATTGAAGCTGCCCCCACCCCTACCCCAATCTAGAGCAGACCCTGATCAAAACGCAGAAAGCAATAGCTTGAAGCGTGCATCCCTGTGACCCAGAATCGCCACCCCTGGAGATGGACTGCAAGGCGGTCCCTGAAAGAGTGGCTACGTGACCGAAAGCGGTGCCTCAGCAATTCTCCAGGAAGAGAAGCACCAGGCCAGCTGAGCGTCCACGCGGGAATGCCAGGAATCAATCATGACCTCCATGGAAACAGCAACGGGGGGGCGACACTTCCTACCTCGGGATGAGGACTCTGAGGTCAAGCAAAACCATGTGCTGCCCGAACCCATTTTCCTTTTTTAAGAACCTGCGTGTGTGCGTGTTTGTGCAGAGAAGCATCTAGAAAGGTGACACCAGAAAAATCAACAACGTTGGTCTCTAGCTAGTGAGCCTATAAGCTGCTCTTTTTTCCTTTTGGGTTTTATTGATTGAGTTGAGGGGGAGAGAAACATGGATTCTTAGAAACATGGATTAGCGATGCGCTTCACCCGATGGAGTCTGCACCGCTGGCGAATCGTCACCAACCGAGCCACCCAACTCGGACTGGTAACCTCCTCTCTTCTTTATGCTTTTCTGCATCCTACAGATAATTTTACCATCAGCACGGGGCCGGATTCTTAGTAAGACAGGAAAGCACATAAAACACTCCCAGGCTGCCCCCGGGTTGTCTGTGCAGCCGGGAGTCAGCGGAGGCCTCGGGGCTCCAGCCCTACCCCTCCTCTCCGAGGCGGCAAGCCTCCCTGTGTCACTGCAGGGGCGGGGGCGGGGCGGGGGGGGGGGTGCAGAGAGAGAAGAACCACTTCCTGCAGAGCGGTGGTGTGTGCAGCAATAGAGGAGGGCTGTTGCCCACCCAGGGTGAGAGCCAGAGCCTCCCTTAGCAAATACAACTGGGGGGTCACCCCAGTCGTGGGGCAGTGTGGCCCTCGGCGTGGCCAGGGTGGACCTTAGGCCAGCCAAGTCATAGAGGAGAAGGACCCCAGGATCTGCACAGTCCCCAAGCTGGGCCCTGCTTTAGGGAATATGGTCTGAAGCAAGAGCGAGCCCAAGGCCACAGGCAATGGAATCCCCCGCTGGTCCCCAAGCTGCCCCCATGTTAGAGCCTCCAGAGGGGACCCTGTTCCCCTCCAACAAACACTCCTTCCCAGCACTCGGGAGGAAGTTTCCTAAATCACCACCTGCTGCTGTCCTGGGAAAGGCACTCATCTGGGTGGGGTCAGCAGCCGTGAGTTTGACCGCATTCTATCCATTTTGTATGCAGGGGGCCCAGCACAAGCCAGGTGCTTCGTGCATCTTTATTCATTGCAGAATGAATGAATGATGAATGAATGAATGAACGAACAAGCCATCCACAAGCACGACCCACGTCATTACTTTGAAAATAAACATCTCCGTTCAGGAGCTAAGGCTGGGGCCCAGTTACAGGACAGGACCCCACCCACCCCACCATGCAGGGTGAGGGGAAGAAGTGGGCCTCACGTGGGGCAGTCCCAGAGGAGGGAGGTAATGGGTGATGATTCAGGGCCTCAGTTTCCTGCCTTCGGAAGGTGAGAACCAGGCCACACAGGTTCGGGACCGTGAGGCCCAAGTCTCAGCAGGTCCCACCCCATAAAGACACTGGTAGGAAGGGCAGGGGGCACCTCTACTTTGACTGAGCGACACGGGGGATTTCAAGCTCCGGGTGGGCCTTTGCCAAGGGCAGAGGGTCGCAGATGGACCGCGGGTGTGGAGGAATCAGGCCGATCCCGGATCCCGGAGAGCTTGGTGCTGGCGGGGAGACGGGCCGCCTGGTGCATCAGGATGTCAAGATGGTCTCAGAGAGCGTGAACAGGCAGCAGTTACACCCACTCTTCCCCGGTCTCCTGCCGCCGCACCAGGGCTGGCTCCAGTCGCTGCCCACTGTCACCCACCAGCGCACACACCCTGAATCGACCTACTCTCACCCAGCCAAGATGCCAAAAACACACAGAAAAGGCAGCTCTGGAGCTCGGATGCCAATGAGGGGTTAGAAACCATCTGCTCAGTCCTCTTGGCTGCTGGCCCAGAGGGAAGGTAGGCTTGTGCCAATCAGGACCTGATCGGTGATCGGAGGCCAGGGCCTCCACTGCCTGTGTAGTGCACGTTGGGGTGCACTTTTCTAGATAAAAGTCAGGGCTTCCCAAGAGGCCTGAATCAGCAGGATGTGGTGTCAGCGTGCCCCACGGGGGGCAGCCCCACTCTGCCCCCACTCCCCGCTCTGCTCACCTACCCATTCAACCCACAGACCCTTGGACAAGGCAGCCTGGACTTGGGGAAGCAGGACTGCAACTGACCCAGAGACACCACTGTTCATTTTGTTATCCCGAGAATTCTCTGGAGCTCGGGACCCTGTCTGTGTGCCACCTGCAGGGTATTCCCAGGGGCGTCTTTGGCCCAGCTGGCAGGCACAGCTGCCTCTGTCCATTGATTTATTTTTCCTTTTACCTGCTTTTGTCCATGAATCTAGAACACATTATCTGGAGATTCAGGCCACCATCTTCTGTACCTGTGTGTCTCCCGTTAGCAGAAGAGCTTCTGGAGGGCGGAGATTTTGCCTCTCTTCTGTATGTCCTGGAGCCCAGCGTGGTACTTCAGGCCCTACAATGACTACGACTGTTCTCTTGAATTTTAGAACCTGAAGCAGACTTCACATCTAATCCTACCTCCTCGCTTTAAAAATGGAGGAAACTGAGGGCCCAGAGCATCAATTTTATTTAATCTAATACCGAACCTCCAATGGGAAGTCTCAATATTATAATCATGTTGATACTACTTCAAATCAATCCATGCATTCATTCACATTTAAATCTAATAGGACTTTTTCAGGGGCGGGAAATTTGACAAATTTATTTGAAAGTGAGTGAGAATAACTAAGAATTATTCAAGAAGAATAATGTCTTTCCATATGTCAAAAGTATAATTAAATCTATAGATTTACAGAAAATAAAACTGGGAATGCCATTTTGGAAATAGATTAATTAATGAAAAAGAAGAGAAAACCTATGTAAATGCCCAAAACTTATAAGAAAATCCAATAATGTGATGGTATTCTAACCCACGAGGAGAAATACAAAGATTTCAAATAGTGGTTAAAGCAACAGTCTCCTTTTGCAGAAAATAAAATTTAAATAGAAACTATAAGGATGGTTTGCAGTGATAAAAACAAAACATATCTCACACCATACTTTAAAAATACAGGTGGAGGCCCTGGCTGGTAGCACAGTGGATAAGGTGCCGGCCTGGGAACCCAAAGGTCGCAGGTTCAATTCCCCAGCCAGGGCACATAACCAGGTTGCAAACCAGGTCTCCAGTCAGGTCCGTGGCTGGAGGCAGGTGAAACGCAACCATACATTGATGTCTCTCTTCCTCTCTGACTCTCTCCCTTCCCCTCTTTCTAAAAATAATTAAATAAAAATCTTAAAAAACAAAAAAACTTTGTCTTAAAAAAATAATAATAATAAATAAAAAAAATACAGGTGGAATAAAGATGTTTGTGTAATAAAATAAAAGAACAAAAATATTTGAAGAAAATATTAGGGAAGATGTTTATAACTTCAATGTGGTAAACACAGGTAAGCACAATATAAAAACTAAGGAGCTATAAAGAGAAAGAAAAAAACGTTTGACCACATAAACATTTTAAACTTATAAATAGTGAAAGACACCATTAAAAAATTAGTTGCTGCAAACAAAATGGCAGGCTGGTAAAAAATATTTGCAGCACATGTAATAGATGAAAAACTAATATCTGTTACATATAAAGAGCTTCTCTAAGTCAAGGAAGTCACAGGCAATCTAAATGAAAAACAGGCAGTGACTATGAACAGGTAATTAACCAATGAAGGAAAATAAAACACATGAAAACCATATGAAGTAAATGTTCAACTTTCTTGACAATTAAAGAAATAAACATTCAGAAAAGAATGAGATATTTTATACCTAATTATATAGATAAAAGTAAAAGCTGTCAGTAACATCAAGAACTGAGCAAGTGGGAGGTGACCAGGGCATTCCTACCTTGACAGTAACCATGGCCGCTGGTCCGACCTGCTTAAACCACTTCGGCGTGATCTTTCAAAGTTTTAAACATTCATGCACAGAAAGCAACATCACATTTACCTGGAAATCCATCCTAAAAGATGCTGAACACATGTTTGCTGTGCTCCCTCCTTGTAACAGAGGAGCAGGCTAAAATGTGGAAAAGAAGGGAAACAAATCACAGCACGTTTATATTGCGGATGACTGCAGACCGACGTAACTCCGATGTATAGTCGCGGAAAGTCACTCACGATTTATTGGGAAGTGGAAAAGGAAAAAGAAAGCAATTATATAGTACTAAGCATACATAATGCGATACCATTTTGTAAGTAAACAAATAAAATAAATAAATATTCAGACCCAACGCTTAGTGGGGGTTACCTCTGGAGAGCGGGCCCAGTGGTGACAGAGATGAGGGAATGTCACTTTCTCAATGTTTATGTGGGTGTTCTTTGAATATGTTTCTGGTATTCGTGCAATTTTGCACACTGTATACTCTGTGTGTGTGTGTGTGTGTGTGTGTGTGTGTGTGTGTGTGATTAACAACAAAACGATATAGGCCCCACAGAAAGTCATCATTATTTTTATTTTAAGAGATGAGAAAAGACTCCTGGTTTCTATCGCTTGCCTGAGATGCTCACGTGCTTTGAGTGCTGAAAAGGAATTCAGTTCCAGCTTGCCTGATCCAAAAGTCAGGAAGATCCTTCTTCCCCTTTCATAGCCCACCTGCCCCGGGAGGCCTGCGAATGGCGAATTTCCGGCGAAGTGGATGAAGGCGGCGGGAACTAGAGGCGATCAGTTGCCTCTCCAGGTACTGCATTTAATATTGCTGATCATCAAAGCACTGTAGTCAGCTGGGGAAGTATAGGTATGTGAAAATACCGACCACACAGGGACGATCACTACTGTCAGGGCCCAACGCAGGCCATCCCCAAGTACCCCACAATGGCGTATTGGTTACTCAGAATTCAAGTGACTTAACCTGCACCCTGTGTCAAAAGGGCACCTTGAACCTGCCTTGCCTCTTTAAATGCAGGAAATAAACCTGTGTGAAAGGCATCCTCCAGGCACCTGGCAGACTCTCCTGCTTGTTAAAGCAAACTCAGAGCCAAAAGGTTTCATCGTACTGGCTCTGTTCTAATTTACTCCTTTGTTTAAATTCCTCAGTAATGAATACCGAAGACTTGCCTAGATGCCTTTCTAGAATGAGTAATAACTTTCTTTTTCCTATTAGTTCTTCACAAATGTATCGTTTCTTTGCGTAAAAAAAATATGGAAAGTACATGGTTCGATCATTGCTTTGAGCCCCATTTTATGATCTGAGCATCATATTGTGATTCTCCCATGTGCACGCATTAAATAGCTTTTTTTCTCCTGTTAAACCAGTGTTGTGTCAATGTTATTATTTTATGACTCATCCAGCTGTCATAAGAACTAAAGAAGGATAAAGGAGAAAAACTCTCCCTTCCTCAAGACTATTAATATTTTGAAATATTTTTCCAGGAATTTCACTGCATTTAAAATAGTATTTTATTTATTATTTTTAGAGAGAGGGGAAGGGAGAGAGGCAGAGAGGGAGAGAGACATCAATGTATAGTTGCCTTTCACCTGCTTCCAGCTACAGACCTGGCTGGAGACCTGGCTTGCAACCTGGTTATGTGTCCTGGCTGGGAATTGAACCAGTGGCCTTTGGGTTCGCAGGCCGGTGCCTTATCCACTGTGCCACCAGTCAAGGTTGCATTTTTTAAATGGTTGATATTATAGGTAAGATGTTGTATCTTTCCTTGAAAATATCATTGTATGATAAATAGCCTTTCTCTCAGATTCTTACAATCTTCATAAACACCAAATTTTTTAAATGTACCAATGTTTTAAGCACAGGTATTTTCTCCACCATTTCACAGTGCCCTGCTTGCCCACCCCCAACGCAACGTAACCTGCAAGCACCAACGTGTCCTATCTAAGATAAGCTGCACTCAGTACATATTCTACGCCAGGCACAGAAATGACTAAGACAGGCTGTACCTCACACCACAGAACTAAATTAATTCTGGGTGGATTAAAGGGCTAAAGGGGGAAAAAAATCACAGAAAGACTCGAATAAAATCGATGAGAGTCTTTAGCAGACTTCTGTGAGGGGGAGGACTTTCTAAGCCTGAAGCTATGGGAGAAACCACAAAAGAAAAGATCACGAGATTTGGCTACCCAACATTTTGATGCTCCGTAAACAGTGCGAACAAAAAAATAAAGGTCAAATTGCAAGCTGGGTAAAATATCTGCAACAAATATGCAAACAATTAATAGCCATAATATATAAAGAGCTCACAAAGATAAATACAAAACAGCCACAAGACTGCAGTACATAATCAGGGAAAGGCTTAGACCTGTGCTGTGCAGCAGGTAACCACCAGCCACCGGCTATTTACATGTACAGTCAAATTAACTTAGATTTAAATCTAAACCTAAAATTAAATTAAATCTAAATAAAATGAAAAATTCTGTTTCTAAGTCAAGCTAGCCACATTTCAAGGGCTCAACAGCCACATCTGACTGCTACCTATCCTATGACACAGTGTAGAATACAGACTACTTCTATCCTTTCAGAAAGTTGCATGCAAAAGTGCTTCGATGATTCACAAAAGAAAATGTACAAATTGCTAACAACCACATTACATTTTTCAACTTCATTAGGAGCGAAAGGAATGAAAACAAACCACAGTCATATTTTATATTCATCTAATTAGGAATAAAATGGATGCAGCTAACTGAAGAGTAAAGAGTTTCCGACCCCCTATAAAATCATTTGGCGATTGTAATTAAGAGCTATATAAACCCTTGGCTCAGTAATTCAGTTTCTGGAAATGTGTCCTAAAGAAATTGAAATACAGAAGTAGACTTAGCACAGAAAGTTGTTTATCCCTGAGTTATTAATAAATGCAGAAAGAGAGCCCAGCCTGAAATTCCACCCTCTGGGACGTGATTACACTCACTAAAGAGCCCTCACTCGATGGACTGATAAACCATCAATAAAAATTACGCCTTTCCATGAGGGTCAATTGATTTGGGAAATAACGATAACATGAGCTCAAAATTAAAAAAACAAACAACATTAAAAACAGAACAATTAGCCCTGGCTGGTGGCCCAGTGGTTAAGGTGCCAGCCTGCGAACCGAAAGGTTGCTGGTTTGATTCCCCAGCCAGGGCACATGGCCAGGTTGTAAGCCAGGTCTCCAGCCAGGTCCATAGCTGGAGGCAGGTGAAAGGCAACCATACATTGATGTCTCTCTCCCTCTCTGCCTCTCTCTCTTCCCCACTCTCTAAAAAGAATAAATAAAATATTAAAAAAAAAAAAAATCAGAACAATTAGCCCTGGCTGGTGGCACAATGGATAAGGTGCCAGCCTGCGAACCCAAAGGTCGCTGGTTCGATTCCCCAGCCGGGGCACATGGCCAGGTTGTAGGCCAGGCCTCCAGCCAGGTCCATAGCTGGAGGCAGGTGAAAGGCAACCATACATTGATGTTTCTCTCCCTTTCTTCCTCTCTTCCTTCCTCATTCTCTGGAAATAATAAATAAATCTTAAAAAAATAAATAAATAAAATAAAACAGAACAATTAGGATAACATCAACTATAAAAAAATATGGGGACTATGAATGTGCAAAGAGCTATCAAACATCTGAAATAAACACTGGGGGTGAGGGGATTCTGAGTTCCCTTCACACGGTCCAATAATCTCTGAATTGTTAACAATGGTCATTGGCTGCTTCTCTATAGGACTAAAGAAAAGTTATTAAAACTTCAGAGGAGACCAAGCCTAGCGAGGGAGAGCATGGACTCTGGGCTGTGCAGGCTGGTTCTCCGACCTCAGGCGGGTCACCTCAGTTTCCATGCCTGTGAAACACACATCAGCCCCAGCCCCGCAAGGTGGTGAGACACTTCAGGGGGAGAACACCCGCAGGATCTGAGCACACAACTCGCCACTGCTTTTATTAGAAAGGGTCACTGCTTCGTCATACAGGTGCAGGACAGGGCCAGGCCCAGAATCCTGCATAATATGCTCCCAGCTGCAGAAACATCACCTTTAAAAAATGCCCAAATGGACGAAAAAGAAGCTCTACCAAACTTGCTGCTCTTTGGTGCCTCAGGGAGACGGGTTACAAGGTTGTTTTTTCCCCTCCTTTGCTTAAGGAAGTAAGAAAAGAAATGCCTTTCTCTGCTTTCCAAATTTTCTCCGGTGAGCGTGCAACCTTCACAATGACAAAAATGCCTTTAAACCACCAAGCAAAGATGGACTGCGTGCGGGAGTTTCAGTGGCTGTGTGCTGAGGAGGTCAGGTTTGACCCGTGTTGTCAGAGGCAGAGGGCAGGCCTGAGCACAGTGACTGAGCTGGAAGGGACTCTGGAGAATGGGGTTCTCAGGATGTTTTAAATTTTTTCTATGTAGGTATCGTTCGATCTTTGTACAAGAGTGAGTGAATGGGTTTTTTTGTTTTTTGGGTTTTTTTTTTTTTCCCCTAATAAAAAGTAGTTAAAAGAAAAGAAAACTAGGCGCTCAGATCTAGGGTTGGAGAGGAAAACTGATTCAGACAGAGACAAGCACTGAGGGGTAGGGTTGAGTGTTAGGAGGAAGGAGACACAGGGGGCCATGGGTGGCCCAAAGGGGGCCCCCGCTGCTGGGCCTGTGGGTGAGGGCTGGCTGGAGAAAGCCTCGGTCCCCCCAGGTCCACCTTCAAATGCAGACCCCACACCCACATTGTGGCAAACAGCCAGGTGACGGGGGCAAGTTACCTGGATTGGAAACCAGTACCTTTTTATTTTTAAGCTCCTCCGAAAACACCTGCATTTTTTCAGTGCCAGCGCCTGTAGGAAAGGCACTTGCATTTCACAGTTCATGGAGCTGAAAACGGATCTATCACATTTCTGCCTCTGATAGATCTTTTTCCCCCCCAGAAGCTGCAAGTGGCTGCCCCACCCGGCCCCCGTGAGGATACACCACCCCTGGGCCCAACCGTTCCCAGAGCTCCCAAAGCCACAGCTCCCAGGCCGCACCCCCACTCCCTCCAGCTCTGTCAGGCCAGGCGTTGTGGGGTCTGAGGCCTTCTCCTGATCCCCGAGCTGCCCCAATTCCCCAGGGCCTCAGACAAAGCGTAGGAAGGCCCTTTGCCAACCAAAAGTGGGGGGGTTGCTGGGGCTCAGTGCCAGATCTGCTCAGCCTGCGTGCTTCTGAGGTGCTGAATTTAGAATTTTGCCTGAAACGAGTGGGCTGCAGACTGGAGCGTGAGAAGCCCTGGGTGATGCAGAAAGAGGTTTTGAAAACACAGTTTTGTGGAACACGAGGGGCCCTGCGATGGGACAGCCGGTGGCCACAGGAGGGGGGACAAGATCCTGGGCTTTGCAGGGTGATGGGGAGCAGTTGATAAACCTCCCAGGCTGAGGAAGGACCGGGAAATAGTTCTGGGACGAAGTTTCTCCAGCCTCTGTTCTTGTTGCCAAGGCAACGGGGAAGGCTGCGAGGCTGGGGAATAATGGCATGAAAAGGACCCAAAATCAGAAGTCCCAGACGCCACTCCAGACCGGGGGCCTATGCCGGCCACGTGAGAGGCGTTCCACCTCCGAGGCCCCCGCAGCAGGGCCTTGCCAGGGGCTCCTCATCGCAGGAGCCGGGGGCCCACGGAAGTGTCAGCGAGCCGTCCATTCTTGCCCAGCCTCTGACTGCACACGGAGCCCAGCAACGCAGGCCGAACGCACCCGGCCCAGGCCTCCGAGCAGCGGTTTCTACGTGGGGAGAAACGGCAGCCTCTGCAGCAGAGCCCAGCAGATCTACAAAGCATGAAACCACGCCACCAGACTGCACGGCCCCATCCTGCACTGCAGGTTCTAGAACCTTCTGAGGTGCGAGGGAGGCCTGGATGCTCAGACTGAAGGTGTGGGGTCTTCTTCCCAGAACGTGCGCCAATGCGCAAATTCACACACATGACATCGGACAGCTTGCGGAGCGCTGAGGTGGGGACCCCTGCCCCACCCAGACTCAATGCACCCGGCAACTCTCCCGGCCAGGGGCAGACCCCAGAGGAAGCAGTAACTAAGCTGGAGGCTTAGCCAACCTCCGACCGACCATCCTGGTGGCTGTCGTGCTGGCTGCCCCTGGGACATTAAACACTGCAGTAGCCCATCTCCTCCACAAGTACTGCTATCTGGACTTGACCTGGAGCTTCTCACCACAACCTGTGGCCACATCGGCTGTACCTTTAGCAGGCGCTCATAGACAAGCGTGAGCTCTCGGGGTTACAGAATTTATACTTTTAGCTTTTCTTATCCAACCCTTCTGTCAGAGGGAAGGAGGGAGCCCAGAAGAGGAAAGAAAATGGAGGGAGAAGGAGCAGGCCGTATCCAGGAGGGCTTCTTGGGAGAGGAAGACTTGGGCCAGGGCCTGGCTGAGGGGCTGAGAGGGAGAGAGGGGGTAGGACCAGCTCCAGCTTCCTTCCGCCCCAACACTCCTTCCCACGCCCCACCCAGACCTCAAGCCTGGGTGCACTGCCCCCACACCACGCCCGGGCCTTCCTCCCAGCGCCTGTCTCGTCCCAGGCCGGGGCCAGCCCTGCAGGCACATGCATGCATGTCGGTCGCAGCAGCCTCGCCAATGTGCAGAGGGTGGCCAGCCCCCACGGGCACACGCGGGGCCTTCTCTGCAGCCCCTGCCCCGTGCAGGCCTACAGGTGCATGTGGCCGATGTGCCAGGGCACATTTCCCTTTGCAGCCTGCTGAAGGCCTGGCAGAATGGCCTTGTCACAGAATCAGGGGAACCGCACTTGATGGTCACAGTTTCTGTGCTGGCTCCATCTGCTCTGACAGTTGGATCCTGTTTCTCAGTCACACCTTCCCTTCCGCAATATGGGGGCGGGGGTGGGTGTCGGTTCTCCAGCTCCACGGGCATCCCCATCTGTGCTGAGCTTGGGCAGTGGCCGGGGGGTGGGGGACAGGTCAGGGGTCTATGCCAGGGGCCCTTCTCAGAGCTCCATCCACTTTGCCTCACCCAACCCTCACAGTAGTCAGATGAGGCAGCGTTACTCCTGGGAAGCAGCAGAGCTTTGCAGATGACAGAAAGGGGCCCTAGAACCCTGTTCTAACCCCCATCCCCACCAGGAAGGCTGCCCTGCGTTCTCTGTAACACATCCCCCTGCCCCATCCTGCAGGGGTGCAGGAGCTGTGGGCTCCCACCCCACCTGGCCCTTCTTGCTGTGACCTAGGGAAGCCCCTACCATGTCTGTGCCTCTGTGTCCTGTGTTTCAGGGCCCAAGGCCCCAGCATGAGCCAGGTCCTAAAAGCAGGCCATGCCTAGTGGACAAGAACCAGCACCAACAGGTAGGGGCATGTCCTCTTGGACAGAGGAGCCTGGGTCCCTGTCAGTGCCTTACGGGTCACTCACATCTCGGAAAAAGGGTATGTTGTGTGCGCTGCCTTCCTCCTGGGCGGCTATGAAGTTGACTACAGCAGTGAATGTGAAAGTTCAACATGCGGTGAGGACAGCAAATCAGGAAGACTGCAGTCCTTCCCTCTGCAGGGGGGCACGGACCCTCCCCCTCTTTGCAAAGGAAATAAAGTGAGGCTCAGAGGAAGGCAACTTCTACTTCAAAAAGCCAGGGACCAGCTTTGGCTCTAAGTGCTTCTCAGAAGACTCTCAAATCCCCAGGCTACAGGGTCTCCATGGCCTGGTAAGACCCCATCCTCCCCCACCCCGCAATTTACCAGGCAGCTTGAAGGAGGTGCCAACAAGTTCCCTAATATCAGGAAATTCTTCAGATCCTGCCTGTTTCGTTTTCACCAGGTGGTGTGGGAGTCACTTCCTTTCGCCTCAGTTTCCTCGTTTATAGCATGGGGACAGACACCCTCCAACCTGACAAAGTGCAAGCCACAAGAACAGCGCTAAGACGGCCCAAACCACGCACCAACCAGGCCACCTCAGGGCCGCTCTGCAATGAGGAAAGCACCTGCCTCTGTAACCATGGGGTTGGGTGATTCACATCCCTCCTTGGTTTCTAGCTATTTAGAGAAAGTCCGGTTTACTCTGTACCGTGCAGGTATCTGTGGGTGGCAGCAGAGCCTCAAGGTTAAAAAACGAGGACTTTGAAATGACCCGTGGACATGGACAACATGTGGGGGTTGACCACGGAAGAGGGGATGGGGTGGGTGGGGCAGGGGAGAGCAATAAAGGGAAGTGGGACAACTGAAATAAAAGAAGAAGAAGAAGAAGAAGAAGAAGAAGAAGAAAGGGGGACTTTGTGTGACCCCAATGCCCATCTCGGCAGAATGGATAAATAAATTAAATAAATTGTGGGATCATCACACAATGGAATATCACACAGCAAGGAAGGCCAGACCTTGCTATGCACAACAACATGGGTGAATCTCCCGAGCATAGTGTGGAGTGAAAAAACACAGGCACTTGAAAGTGCAACTGGTGTGATACCGTTTAGATAAAGTGTGAGAATGGGCAAAAAGCAGCCTACAGTGATGGAAGTCAAGATAATGCTACAGCTGATGGTGCGCACTTTTCCGCATGTCCGTTATATTTAAATAAAATCTTTTGTCGTGAAGCATCCGGGTCCAAGTCCTGTTTAGCCTCCGCTCTCTCCTCTGCAAACTATGGGTAACAAAGGCATTTGCCCCGAATGGTCCCTAATGTCAACTATTTAAATCCCACCTTCATGATAGTTAGCATATCCAAGTACCTAGTCTTAATATTTTGCCTTTAAACCAACTCAGCAGTTTGAGCCAAATAATCTAAAAATAAAACTTTATTACAGTCGCATACATCACTTGTTTGGCGTGCTTGTTACCCACTTTCCAATGAGGGAAGGCAAAGCAGGTATCCCCAAAATGTGCCATTTGGGGCTTGCGAATTGTTTTGAGATGAAGGTAATCAAAACCCTATGATCTCACAAGAAACATTTACCTCCTCCTTAAATAATTCAAACTGGGGGCTTTGCCCAGAAGCGTTACCACCAGAAATAACTTTGACCAATCCAAGGGCAGAGCAAACTCTTAACTACTGAACATCTGCTATTCTTACTCTGAGGAGGGCCTTGCTCCTCTCAAGTTCAAGGTGCCCTAGCTCAGAAAGCCATAAGCCCCTTATTTAAGTTCTCTGAAACTCTCATACGTGAGGGTCTCTGACTCTCTCCTATATGTGGAGCTTCCATACATATGTGTAATTAAATGTGGTCATTTTCTCTTGTTAACCTGTCTCATGTCTACCTAATTATTAGATCAGCCAAAAGAACCTAGAAGGGTAGAGAAAAGTTTCTTCCTCCCCTACACTAGTATATTAAATGAACATAAATTAAAACATAACTACTAAGACCAAGAAGTTCACCTGTGAACCGGCTCAGATCATTCGGTGATAGAGGCGAATTCATGTTGGGGGAGGGGCCGGAAGATAATGCATTGCTCCAAGGCCCAGGCCTTGTGAAGGCCCTTAGTGAATGGTAACCGTTGTCACCATCATCGTCCCAGATCTCACTGTCATGGTCATTTCTGACACTGTCAATCATCATCCTGACTGACATCATCAGCGCCATCACTATCAGTCTCGTTATCAGCATCGTCATCACCATTATTAACACCATAGCTGCCATCGTCTTCATCACCCTCATCACCCTCACCATGGCCATCATCTCGGCGGAGCTGATGAGCACTTGCTTCTAGACCAGCGTGGCCCTGCCTGCCCTCGGCAGGGTTTCAAGAACAAAGGACATGGAGGCTGTTGGGAATCTTGGGGGCCTCCTGGGATGCACATCCAGGTGAGGGCTCGCGGTGGCTACGAAGTGGCAGGAAGGCCCTGGGCTGCGTGTGCCCACACGTCACAACACACGAGAGTTGGTTTTCTTCCAGATGCCGCCTGCCTGTCTCTTGTCTCAGGCCACAGCTGACCACACAGGCCTGTCCCCACATCACTCAGTTTCAGTCTCCTCATCTCTAAAACGGAGCCAGTGACCCTGCTTCTTAGAACCTCCCACCAAGGGGGTCCAGATCACCAATCAGGCATCGTATAGGAGACGCTCAGCACATCATCAAAACTGTGCCTTCCTTCCTCAAATTGCCCTCCTGGTCGTGCCTTGAGACCTTCCCTCCCTGGCTGGCATGGGGTACCTGGAGAAACCACTCGCTCACAGAATAAAACGTCTTTGCCCCTCAAAGTGATCTCAAACCTATTTGGGTCTGCCTCTTTTTAAGTAAATTCAGCCAGTCAGCATTCAGGTTTAATAGAACTAAGCTGGAGTGATTCAAATAATTCTACTTAAAGAAAATAGGGATAAAATAGATGAAAAAAGTTTCCACAAAAACTTTTCCCTCAGAGTTATGTTTAACAGACAAAAAAGAGAGAGAAAGAATAAACAATGCAAATACCCATAAGTAAGGATCAGTTAAACAAACATTGGGACTTTTGTATATTAGCTAGGGTGTAGTCATTTTTATTTAGTTAGTTAGTTATTTTATTTATTTTTTAAGAGATTTTATTTATTATTTTTAGAGAGAGGGGAAGGGAGAGAGGCAGAGAGGGAGAGAAACATCAATGTGTGGTTGCCTTTCACCTGCCTCCATCCACGGACCTGGCTGGAGACCTGGCTTGCAACCTGGTTATGTGCCCTGGCTGGGGCATTTTTTAAAAACATGTTATATAAATCTATGTCATGGGAAGATACTCAAGATATATTTTAAGAGAAAAAGCAAGATATACATACACATACAGAGATTGGGGCCAAAGTAGGTTTACAGCTGTGATCAAACAAAATTCAGTTTATTCTTGTATAAATATTCATAATTATTTATTAATTATAGTATTTTCCATATAAGCAACTACAGACCTACTTTTACTCCATCCTGTATATTTTTGTATAATCAGATGGAGTATAAATCCATACCTTTTATATATAAAGGTGTATCATATACAGGATACGAATCTTGAGACAATAATATAATTATAAATAGAAAAAAGAGTGAAAATATATCCCCTAACATGGCCACAGTGGTCATGTTGGACAGTAAGATTGTGGGTGGTTTTATTTTTTTGTTCTACCCTACTATACTTGTTGATTTTCCTCAATAAACATGCACTCTTTTTATTGTTAGGGAAAACTATGATAAAAATATGATATAATATCATATAGAATCATACAAATAAAATGGGACTTTTTTAACGAAAGATTTTCTGCAGATCACTTTTACATTATGTCAAATTTTATCACAATATCATAATGCACATTCTTTGGTAAAAACTACAGTTCAACCCAGAAATAAAAACCAAAGTTCGACCTAACTGGTTGGCACGGTGGATAAGGTACTGGCCTGTGAACCCAAATGTCACTGGTTCGATTCCCCAGCCAGGGCACATAACCAGGTTGCAAGCCAGGTCTCCAGCCAGGTCCGTGGCTGGAGGCAGGTGAAAGGCAACTATACATTGATGTCTCTCTCTCGGTCTCTCTTTCCCCTTCCCCTCTCTCTAAAAATAATAAATAAAATATTTATTAAAAAAAAAAAGTTCATGACTTTGGGGGGAATGGGTGGGTGGGTGGGGGGACAGAGGGGAGCAAAAAGGGGATGGATGTAATACAACAACAATAAAATTAAAAAAAAAAAAAAAGTTCAGCTCAATCGCATTCTACCATCTCTACTGAATTCCATTTCCCACAATTAATCTGTTATCATTAGTCTGAAGAATATTCTGCAAAACCTTCCGCAGAGACAACTTATCTGACTTTTTGATTCATTCATGCTTTTATTTAATGGAAATAAAATTGCTGTTTACAAACTATCCTTAAACTTTGTTTTTTCACCAAGCAGATTGGCCACCTTTTCATAGACATAATTGTGACTCTGTCCTCTTTCTAGAAGGACATAGTGGAGTTGGGGTGGAAATTATTTGCCTTTTTCCCTGTCTTCTCATCTTTTCATTGTCCCTATGTTGCCTAAACACCTTATGTATAGTGCCTGGCACCCTGAAGAGTACAGGAGAACTCTCTAAAAGTAACATTATATATGAGCTTTAAAAAAAATAATGTGGCTTTTGCCATTTTGTCCAAAAAAAAAAAAAAAAAAAAAAAAAAGGTATCAGTTTTTCAGCTTCTGGAAAATTATTTTTTAAAAATAAGATCTCAAGTCTCAACTCCTAGATTGAGAAATCTCAGAGACCATCTGGTGGAGCCCCTTTATTTCACAGGCAAACTGAGGCCTGGGGGAGACACTCAATCCTAGGCATAGAGTCGGTGAGGGGCTGAGTCAGGACTAATGCCCAGGTTCCCCAACTTCTAGGCCAATTTCACCTCTAGTAACATAGTTATTACAATAATAGAGCCCAGAACCCTTTGATCTCAGCCTGCAAAACCAATCTTACTGCCAAACTGGCAAACTCCTACTCACCCTTCGGGGCTCAGTCTGGATGTCACCTCCTCTAGGAAGCCTTCTTTGACTTTCCCAAAAGATGGATTGGGCAACACTCCTCCTGAAGGGTTCCTCGGGCTCAGCCCCTCTCACACACTGTCCCAGCTGCTTGTTTGGTGGTCTCCCAGTATACTGACAGCTTAGGGTGAGGGACAGGGGACAGAGGCAGTGCTTGTCTGTCTATTTGATGTGCCCTTACTGAAAGCCTCCCTGTCATTCATTCATTCATTTGTTCTAGAAATAGCTTTGTGGCAGGTGCTGGGTGCTGAAGAGAAGGCTCAGGTTGGCTAACAAAAAAAAAAAGAAAAGAAAAGAAAGAAAGAAAGAAACAAGAAAGGGAAAAGATTCCAACAGCACCAGGGACTTTAGAAATGCCAAACCTTCAAGACAGGCTCTGCTGGGCCTATTTTATAAAAGGGATCTGAGGTTCTAAGAGTGGTGGCTACAGGCCAAGTACACAGAGCTGGGTCTGTGGGCCTCCTAGGCCTCCCAAGGCAGGAGAAGCACAAACCTGAGAAGAGAGAGCGGGGCTGTGCTGGGAAAGGGTGGTCCGCAGACCAGGAGACCTGGGGGTCCAGTCCAACCCTCCCTGTCGATTAGCCACGTGCCTCGGGGAATTCACCTAACCCGTCTGATCCTCAGTTACTTCATCTGAAACAGGGGTCTGGTTAACACTTGCGCTACTCTGTCTTGTAGGCAGCCTTACTTTCTCCATCAAAACTTAGACTCCATGGTCAAACAAGTCCAGTATTACTTACAGAAGCAACAGAAGAGAAACCATGAACACTGAGTCCTCAAGAAATGTGATTCGCACGCACTGCGGGGCCATGGGGTGTGTGGGGGGGGGCATGTTTCCCGAACGCCCAGCATGGGAAGGCCAGCGGCAGGCCGGGTGTAGGAGGTGGGGGGCGGGGGGAGTGAGAAGGGCAGGTCAGCTCATTCTGCGGCAGTGGCTAGGCCTCTGTGCACGAGTCCCAGGGGAGGAGGCTGGGGAGGACAAGGTCAGAAATGACCAGCCCTCACACTCAAGGGAGTCCACCAACATTTACAAGCCCTTCATGACCTTGTAATAAAATCTTCCAGCAGCCCTGCAGTGCAGGGATCTCTCCATACCGTCATCTTAAAGAGGAAGATAATCAGGCTCAGAAAGGGGAAATGACTTGCCCAAGGTCACCCAGCTAGTCAGTTATGGTTATAACTCTGGTGCCTGGAGCCCTGGCTACAGCCAGGATTGTGCTATGCTCTCTGCACCAGTTATTCGGTCTGGTTCAGCTTCTAACCATCCCAATGTACAGATGAGATCAAATTTAGTGCAAGTCATTTACTCAAGATTTCACTGCAGGAATGTGAGGCCAGTGTTGTCCGGTAGCACCATCTGGGCTCCCAGGAGAGGCCGGGAAAGTGGGGGGCGGGGACAGGCCCTCAGGGGGCGCCCCACTTCCGCCTGGGACTCAGGAAAGTGCATGCGAGGAGCTGCTGTACAGAGCCACCGGGCCACCGCCCAGGGCCTCCTCCAGTGCTCTGTCCTCCGTGCTTCCCATAGCCCAGGCACTTGACACCATCCCATTCAAGGGAGAGTCAAACCCTCCAGGTTCCAGAGCAGAGAAATCCCCCCGCCCACCTCCCATGACACAGTGTGGCTGGCCGGGGGGTGGTGTGGTTGAGGGACTTGCTCCTAAAACAGGATAACAAGCCTCAGGATCATCCAACCCCAGAGTTTACAGATAAATCAGCTGGGGCTGTGAGAGGCCACGTAGCAGCTCTGGATAGAGATGAGACACAGGTGCCCGCCTGGGCCAGTGCCCCTCCACCACACCTGCTGGCGCCTCCGTGGCCCATGCAGGCCCACAGCCCAGTTCTCATGTCCCTTCTTTCCCCGTTCCCAGCCCCTGCCCGTGATGTGATGGACAGGAGCGAAGCTGTGGAAGGGGTGCACTTCCTGAGCTGGGGTGGGGTAGGGGGTGGGGCAAAATGCACTCCCCTCAGTGGCCCCCCACCCAGGCTGCCAAATGCAAGGTTTCAAGGGCTCAGGTCACTGAGTCATTCAACAAGCAAATGCTGGCTGGGCTCTTCCCACCCTCTCAGGGCAGAGGTGCCTCCTCTGGCCGTCCCCTGGCCTTTGGGAACCCTCCCACGTATTCATTCATTCATTCCACAAACGCTGACATCCTACTATGTGCCAGTCACATTTCAGGGCCTCCGTCCTCTCCTCTCGCCACCCAACCCTCCCTCAGCCCTCAGCTCCTCCCCCTGCCCTGCTCCATCTTGTGGCCCCTTTGCCCTGGCAAAGAGGACAAATCCTGGGGGCACTAGGGAGTCACTAAAGCAGCCCTGGGCTGTCCCACTGACAGACGAACACACACTCCATGGTTACCTGGTGTGGCCAGGGCAGCAGGCAGGTGCCTCTCCCTCGGAGGCCCGGCAGGTACTGACGTCTAGCCCTGGGGGCTGCTAACCCCCGCCCCCACCCTCACCGTCAGCCCCCACCCTGGCCAGGCAGCATGGAAAACCCAGTCGGGCTCAGCTGACTTCCTCTTGTGTCATGGAAAGTGAGGGTGATGAGGACAGGAAACTCCCGCCAGGGATCTGGGGTCTAATCAGGGGACAGTGGGCCTGGAGGCCCGGCGGGGGGAAGAGTGGGGTAACTGGTGGAGGGGTGGTCGCATGGAGGGAGGGGGTTGAGGAGGCCGAGCCGATAGCCTAGGTGGTGGCTGCTATGAAGTGAGGGGAGGCTTTGGGAGCACCTGGACCCCTTTCCTGGGATCCAGACCCAGCAGGTACCAGTCCCAGAGGCCTAGAAGGCAGCAACCCCGACCTCCAGCTGCTGGTTAATTTTCCAAGAACAATAAAAGGGATCAGAAACCAAAACCTTGCCTGTGATGAAGGCTCTGAGATCACATAAAAGGCAGTTTTTGTTCGTGCTGTTTGCTTTTGGTAAGTGGAGGGTGGAGGGCAGTGGCAAGTGTTGTGACATGGAAGAAACGTGGGTTCGAATGTTAGCTTCGGCCTTCGGAGGCCACGTGTGGTCTTTTCTGAGCCTTAGTTTCCTCATCTGTGAAATGGAAAACCCCACCCACTTCCCACGGAGACGGTTGGGAAGATGAAAAGAGGCCACACCCCCAGCTCACACTGGCATGTCCTCCCTTTCAAAGTGCAAGTATGTAAACTGATACGGTAAAAAGCGGCTGCGAAGGGCCACTTCCTACACACAGCCAGGGTGGCCCATACACGCTTCCTGAACACTGAATGTTTGGGAGCAAAATGATACAGCAGAGTCCTTGCAGTGTACGCTGGAAGCAGGCCATTCACCTCCGGGTCCCTGGCCCTTGGCAGGGGACAAAGACTTATTGAAAGAAGGAATGAGCAAATGAATGAAAATTCTGGGATTTCCCGTCCCAGGACAGGAAGGATGGCTGTGCGAGAAGGCGGTAGGGCCAGGAGGAGCTGGTTACAGGCTGAGGCAGGGTCCCCCTGAGAGGGGGACTAGGGACCTCTGAATCCTCTATGAGGCGGTGGGTGTGGTCCCCAGTCACACCTCCTATGGGGGTCCTCCGTCCTTGGTCCCAGGCCTCAATTCTTCCCGCTGGTGAGCTGGCTGAAGCACACACAGGAACGCACGCACACGCTGACAAGCAGCCATGAAGGAGCCCCTCTGCCTGCTGGTTAAACTGTCTGCGGGAGGGGAGGCGGGTGGCATGTGGGCTCTCATCACTGAGCCTGCAGCAAGAGCGGGTGCAGTGCCCCCTCAGCAGCATCCCGGGGGGACCCCTGCCCCCAGCAGGGTTGGCGCCTCCCTCCCCGGAGCCCTGCCCACGCCGCGCGATTGGGCCTCGGCCCGGCCCTGGGCACCTCAGGCAGGAAGCTGGCAGGAGCCATGCGAACTGGGACAGGTGGTTTCACGGGAGGAAGTTGACAGTTCAACTTCAAACATGGGTGACGCAGGCCCTGCTCCCCAGTCCCACCCCTGCCCACGCCTGCCCGCCCCGCCCCCTCTTCCCTGAGAGGGAGACACGGGGGGCAGACAGCCTCACCCACGGGTGCTGTAATTGCCGAGTGAGGCCGGAGGAGGCTGCGCCCATGGAGTCTCAGCAACCGCTGCTGGCCGTCCTGTACCTGCTGGGGGTGCTGGGTGAGTACCCCTCCTGGGGCATCTCCCAGGGTACCTGGGGAGGGGTGCAAGCAAGACAGGGCCACCAGGGTCCCTGTCTGAGCCCCTCCCCTGCTTTGCTCTTGGCCCTACTTGTCCCATTGCCAGCGCCCCAACTCTGCATCCCTCCTGTCCTTGAGGGGCCTTTCTGTGCCCTGCCAGGAGGGGTCCATGCTAAATCCGGCTCAGTTTAGTAATCAAGTTGTCCAGCCCCCATCTGATGGGGCTTCCTGCTGCGACTGTCCCCTGCCCTGTGAGTGTCCCGCCTTTACTTGGGTGCCTCCGGGGACAGGAAAATCACTGTCTCCTGGGCAGTTTCACGGTGCTCTGGGCAGAGTGGCTGAGGCAGGGTGAGGACCACCTCTGAGAAGGCAGCTAAGCAGATGCCAAAGATGCGAACCTTAGTTCCCAGTCCCCCTGGCTCTGTCCCCACTGGGGCCCAGCCAGGCAGGCCAGCCAGGCTGTGAGCTCACCCTGGGTCCTGGGGCCAGGACGAGGGGCTTCAGAACCCATCCCTGTCCCCGTGGGCCCCTGAGGAGACAATCTGGGACCTGTTTGCCTGGGGAGATAAGGTGGAAGCTGGGGTCCTCCATTGCCAAGGACTTGGGACGACAGCGAAGGACCAGGGCCTTGCTTTGGGGGCCATCGCTGACTCTAGCCAGGGTGTGGAGTCCCGGGCAATCGATGGTGGTGGCAGCAGAGGGGAGCAATGGCCGTCTGTGCTGCGGCTGAGCCCTGCGTCCCAAGCCTGGCCATGTGTGTGCCTAGGATAGGTCCCTGAGGCTCGCCAGGCCTCCGGCTCCCCTCATTGATAAGATGCAAGGGGTGACTAGATGAGATCTGACCCCTTCTCAAGGGTTTGAAAGAGGTAGTGAGGTGCTTGATCCCAGGACAGGAATGAGTGGCAACAGGAGAGAGCTTGCACCTTCCCAGCTTGGAAGGAAAGGTCTCCAGAGACATGGCCCTCGGTCCCTCCTAGAGAAGCTGGCAGGTAGGTGTGACCAGATGTGTGTGTGTGTGTAAATGGGTATGTGTGTTCATGTGTGTACATGTGCGAGAAGTGTGCTTGTGTGTGTGTGTGTGTGTTTTCATGGGCCATACATGCTTCCAAATGTCATCGTACCATCCCCCGAGCCTGTGACGATGGCACATGTGCACACACATTCATATGGCTGCTCTTACACGGAACTGCAAGAGAGACAAAATGCCTTCCGTTTCCAGGGCAGAGGCCTAGAGACGGGCCCCTGGCTGCGTCCTGGGACCCTCCCAAGGAGCTGCTGTAGCCTCCTTGGCCCTGGCGAGTCCTAGGACCAGGCCCTTAAACCCCACCTACCCTTCCCCTATGGCCTCTGACCCCACCGGAGCAGGGGGCCAGGGGGTGGAGGTCCTGCTCCATGGGCCTTCCACTGAATTCCGTTGTGGGGCAAGGCTCCTGGCAGGACCACACCAGTCCACAGCCCAGAGCCAGGAAGACTCAGCAGCAGCCTCTTCAACCCTTGTACGACAGGAACCATCAGGGACCCCCGGAGCATGTGGTTCCGGGTACATGTTTGCGTACATGTGTATGTGTTCGTGCCCATGCTTGGGTAGATGATAAACATTCCCCGTGCTCAGCGGGTCACAGCTTAGAAACCAGGTCAGGCCCGGCCACCGGGACTCCAGAAGCCAGCCCTGCGCTATGGGAAAGGCACAGGTCCTGCAGTTTGAGTTCCTGTCTGCCATTTGCCAGCTGGGTGACCCTGGACCTGTCTGTAAGCTTCAGTTTTCACCCCTGTGAATGGGACGATGATAGTGCCTGCCTCACACAGGTTTATAGGGATTAAATGAAGCAACACATGTAAAATGTTAGTCAGAATGTCAGTATGGAGTAGAGTAAGTGCTCAAGAAGCATTATTATTATTATTATTATTATTATTACTGTTAAGTTATTATTACTATTATCCGAGTCCACAAGAAACAAGATGAGGTAGGATTTGGCGGGAAGGGTTTTTGCCAGATGCTGGCCTACCCATCAATCTTTCTGCTCCCAGCACTCTTGCACAGACTATTCATTCATTTATTCACCGACAGACATTTATTGAGCACCTACTAGGTGCCTGGTTCTGTGCAAAGCACTGGGCATACAGTTTTGAACAAGACAGGCATGCCTTCCCTCACAGATCTGGTGCCATGCACCAGGCTGACAGAGGAGACCCATTACAGAATACAAGTAAATGAGCCTCAAAATATTTACAAATATTATGATCAGAGCAACCAAGGAAACAGCTGTGGTTGAGATAAGTGACCGTCTTCACCAAGGAGCAGTCCCAGTCCACAGGGCCCAGCACCCACAATAGAAGAGCAGGCTGCACAGCCTGTGTCCCGGGCCTGCAGGCTCTGGGGACAAAGGACCAGGCCCCTGCACTCCCATGAGCAATGCGGGGGCCTGGGGCTGGCACTGGCCCTCTGGTCCCTCTGCCCCCCTCCACCCTTCAGACAGGCTTTCTCCATAGCGACCAGGGAGGGATCTCCACTCTACCTGACAAAATTGATTGAAAACCTACTGTGTGTATATGCGCGCGCATGCATGCATGTGGATGCATGTGTGAGTACATGTGTATGCGGTGTACATTTGTGCCGTGTGTGATGTGTGCCGTGTGTGATGTGTGCGTGAGTGTTGTGTGCACACACGTGAAGGCCTGTGGGTCTGATGTCGACTTGGCCACTCATGAACAGCAGGAACACCTCTCTAAATCTCAGCCTTCTCATCTAGAAAATGGGGGTAACTGTTGTGCCCGCCGGAAAGGATAATTAGTCACTCAATCTAATTCGTCTGTTCACTCATTCAGACAGCAAGTGTGTATTGAGCACCTACTACGTGCCAGGCCCCATTCTAAGTGCAGGGGACACCACAGTGAACAAGGAAAATCCCGCCCTGGTGGGCCTGACCCTGTAGATGGAGTATGATGGGGAGACGGATGAGAGATGAAGTCGGCCAGTGATTGATCGCATGGGTGCTCAGAGTCCAGCGTGGTGGGCGTCGGGGGGTTGGGAGACTGGGGGCTGTGCAGTATCTGGGAGGGCGCGGTGGGCTTCACGAGAAGATAACGTTTGAGAAAATGCTGGGAGGGAGGGAGGGAGCACATGTGCCAGCCTGGGAGGCCTCCTGCGGTAACTCACCCGTCCAGGTCCACAAGCCCTAATCATGAGCCCCAGGCCGGTTGCTCTGGGAATTCAGACGCTTTTAGGTGGTAGAAGGTAAACTGTGCATGGGCCGTGTGCCCGTAACGTGCGTGTCTGCCATGTCGCGGGCAGCGCCTCCTCATGAGACCACTTCTGCGGGGAAGCCTAAATTCACACATGCTGAGGGACCCCTCACGGCTGCAAATACCCTCCAGCCTAATGCTGGAAAGACTTTCTGTTTGGATTTTGAATTGCAGATGAGGGATTGTGGGCACTTCCTCTATAACTACTGCTCTCGCTACTGTCATCATCATCATCATCATTTCCCTTGCAGTCTGGACTCCCAGGGCTCTCACAGTCACCCCAATACCCCCTTATCCCTCAGGCATAGCTGGGAGAGATGTGGTGAGAACAGGATGGGAAAGTGGTGGTAGTGGACAGATACCACAAGGGTCCACGAAATCCCACAGAGACCCCCTGAGTGAGCCCTCCCTCCTCTTGGCCTCAGTTTCTCCTATCTGTACCACAGGGCAAGCAGGCTCTGGGGTCTCCCTACAGATAGACTCCCGTGGAGCCCTGCCAAGTGATGGCGATTGCTTTTCTGCCCTGGCTCTCCCACCAGTGAGCTGTGTGACCTTGGACCAGTCACTCAGCCTCTCTGAATCTCCATTTCCTGATCTTAAAATGGGGGTGAGCCTGGCCCCTTCTACACAGGGCTGTGGGTGTAAAGAAGGAGCCCCCTTGTGTGGCAGAGTTCTGAGATGTGTGAATTGCATGAATCTCACGCAAATTCCATGAGACACACCAGGGAGAGAAAGCAAGAAGCTAAATCATGAAGGCCACTGTGCCCAGGATGGGCTCACTGTCTGCTCGTTGGCACAGCCCTGGGTGAGTGAGATTAGCGGCAAATTGGCTGTTCTTCCCACAGACTGCCGGCCTCTGGCTCTCCCGGTGTGAGCCCAGTGTGATTCTGTGCATGTTTTACACGTAAAATGTGCTCCTTAATCCTAAACCAATCGCTTCATCTGGGGCTGGGCCTGAGAAACAGAATTTTGACCTGTGTGATCTTAGCCTCCCTAAAGCCCTGACCCTGATGCAAGTTAGACACGGCTCCTGGACTAGTATCATCCAGGAAGGGGGGGTTTCTGACCTTCCAAGGTGGCCTCCCATCAGAGGATGACAGGAAGGAGAACCCAGAATGTCTCCAAAGGCCCTCAGACACGTTGAGGTTGCTATACATTAATGAGAAGTTCGCAGACGAGTAGGGGGAACCATTGTTTATGGGAAAATGGACCATCTGACTTCAAACCACAGTAAATTAGGCCACTGGTTTCCTTATCTGGGGAACAGTGATGACAGCACCCTCATACATGGCTGTCAGGATCTTCCAGGGTAAATGCTCGCCCGCCCTGGGGTCTGTGCCGGGAAGGCATTCGATCAATGTTCGCTGTGGCCTTTGTCATCATTGGCAATGTCTCAGCCCCTCCCGGGATCCTGGGTGCCCTCCATGACCTAGTGTGCAGGGGCTGTGAGTGCAGATTTCGGGGGTCTTGGTCGGGCCTATCAGTGAGTCAGAGGTAGGCGAACCTGGACTTTATACGTCCTGGCTCTACTGAGTGCTGCCAGGTGTGCCTCACCATGCTCTCTGCAATTCTGAACCCAGATAGCATTTGTACGTTTCGGGTAAATGCATTCGGTGCAAATCCTACCCTGACCGAATAGGAAGCTATTCATAATCCTGGCGCAGCCTCCTTAGTGTGCAAACGCATACGTTTTACTGCAGAGAACGTCCTGGCTTTGAAGCCGGGGGTGGCGGGAGGCTGCCGCAGGGACCATGGGAAACCAGATGGCCAGGCTGCTACCTGGGGCTGGTGGTGACACAGCCTGGTGTGGACAGAATGATCTACGTTTCAAAAACATCTGGATCTTGGGGTTGTGTGTGTTTTTTGTTTGTTTTGGTAAAGCAAAGCAAAACAAAAAGGAACCTTTAAAAAAAGGTGCCGCCCAAATTTTAACGTTGTGCAAAGCCAATAAAACTCATCCATGGCCTAATGCCGCCTGCAGGGTTGCAGTGAGAATCGTGTGGGATGTTGGGAGCCCAGAGGAGAAGGCAGGTAGGAGATGAGGGTACATGTATGCGAGACACACGCACACCCCCCTCAGAGCTGCTTTCAGGAATTCACCTTCTCACCGAGACCTGGTTAGAGCAGACAGGTAAAAACGATTAAATCTCTGCAAGCAAAGCAATGAGAAAGGGACTCAGGGAGAGTCAGGCGGCCTTCTGGCTCCGGCTTTCTGGCGCTGAGCTTCACCTGGATGTGATCAGTCTGAACCCTACATTTCTGGGCTTCCGGGGAGCCCAGTGGAAGTTGGCAGGATGGCTGGAGAAGGAAGGGGCCTTTGGAGAATTCTCATTCCCAGCCCCAGCTGCTGGGGTGACACTGGATGGCAGGTTAGGAAATGGACCTCATGGTCTCAAGGGTCCGCAGGTTCTGCCACAGCAGCGCCTTGGACCACAGGCTGCAGGCAGGGGCCAATGGGGTGATTTGTGACAGGAAGGGCATCAGAGGACCCTGAGCAGATCTAGCAGGTTCAGGGGAAGAGGATGTTAGTCTGAACACTGTGTAAAGCAGCTAAAGTAAGCTATGGACCATTGAAACCTAAATGTCTTCCTGGACAGAATGACAGGAGAAAGCACCCAGGATGCCTCCAGGTCAGGCACACATCCTCATTTTACAGATGAGGAAACTGAGCCCAGAGAGGTTGAGTGCCTTGCCAAGATCACACAGCAGGTTTGCGGGAAAGTCTTCCCCATGTGGCATGTTTCACAGACTGAACAGAATCACAGGTTCACTCCCTTTCATTGGGTTTGCACGCCAGGAACACGCAGGAATTGGTGAACCACAGGGCCAGCTGCCACAGCCTTCTCCCCCAAAAGTGAGGGAGGTGACTTGGTGCAGAGGTCAAAAACACGCACTGTGTTCCAGGCAGCCTGGCCGAGCGTTCCCACCCTGCACTCACCAGCGGCCTGGGCTAGTTCGCCTCTTCAACTTCCTCGTCTGTAAAATGGGGATGAGAATAACCATACCTGCTTCCAGCTGTGATGAGGTGTGCGTGTTCACGGAGGAAAACGCTTGGCGAAGGGCGCACACTAAACGGGATGATGACAGTGCTGGAGGGACAGGCGGGAAGTGCCCCTCAGCTGAGGACAGACAGGTACCCAGAGGGAGCCCTAGCCCTCCGGTGCCTAGAGGCCTTTGCTCAACAAGGCGTTTTCTTTTCTAGAATTCTCCTTAGCTGTCTAGCTTGTTTAGTCTTTCCCAGCAGGCGATGGGCTGACCTGTGTGACATCTGCCGCAGGGGTCGGGCCCAGGGCGTCAGGGTCCAGGGGCTCAGGCTCCTCAGGGTCAGCGTCTGTATCACAGTCACCTCCGTGTCCCCAAATGGGCCACTTGGGAGGCACAGCTGGGGGGCAGAGGGTAGAGAGCATGGGTTTAGGAGACACGCTTTGGTTCAAACGCAGGCCCTGCCCGTGGCGGGTGACGTCTCCCCGGTGAGGCGCTGTGTCTCCCAACTTTTTTTTCGTGAGCACATGCAGGTCACACCGGGAGGCTGCGCGGGGCATGAATATGACCTCCGTAAGGAATGACCCCGATTGCGGCGTATGCAGCAGGTGCTCAATAATGGCAGCTGCTGTTAATAACGAATGTTGTTGACCCAGGTGACTTTGGGAACGCAAGCGTCCCAGGTGAGAAAGGCAAGTGCCAGCCCTGAGACGTGGCTCTCCACGTGTCCTGGGTGGGATTCCTGCCCCGGGAAATCTCCCTCAGGCCGGACACGAGCCCCAGGCCCAGCCGCCAGGACCGTAGCTCCAGCTCCGATTACTGAACACAGGCCGGGAAGGCAGCTGGCTAAGCCCTTTACATGGATCATTCCCTCTCATCCCACAATGCCGGTGCCTTTCTTGTTTCCATGCTGTGGCTGAGGGGACGGGGCGCAGCGGGGCTGAGACACTGGCTCCCCAGGGCCTGCAGGCAGGCAGGGCAGGGCTCTACCCTCACCCAGAGAAAGGGATCCGGGCCTGAAAACGGGCAAGGCACCAAAGGGTGGCTCTTTGTGTCCCCTTTCCCCAAAAGTGCCACTCACTTCAAGTGGCCTCAGCCTTCATGATTTAGCCAAAGAAATGACTCCCTAAGGGTGGAGAGCCCCGTTCACGATGGGGAGCTGGAACCAGAGGGAGGAGAGGATGAGAGGTCAGGGGGAGAGTGAGGGCAAGGGCGGCAAGGGCCTCCTGCCCCTCTTTCACCTCCTTAGTGCGGGCATCACCACCCTGTCCTGCTGCCCACTGCAATAGATCGGATGATTGACACCCTCCCTCCCTGGGCCAGAGCCCTGGCCTCTGCTCTGGGCCCGACACTCCCCCACATGTGAAATACCTTCCTCTGCCGAGCCCAGGACTCCCAGGCTCCATGAAAGGCTTGCGCGATGAGGAACATCGCAAGGCCAGGACGGCTTCATTGCAGGGAATCCTGGTTGGGGGGAGGGTGAGCTGGGAAGACCCCTCAAAATTCTACCACTGATTCAGAACACTCAGGACAGAACAGGCCTATATTAAAAAAAAAAAGACTTTTTTAATACGCAGGAACGCTTGCTCACAAACACACACAGCTGTTAATGGCATAACGTAGTAGCCATGACCCACCATTGACCTTAGATCCTGATGAAGAAGTCAGTCCAGGAGTCAGACAGGGGGCACTCGAAGCACCTGTTCCATAGTGATCGTGCTGGGTGTTGGCCACGGTGGGTGGGCTTTGAGGACACGCAGGCAGACCCCTCCCTCCCATCCCCACCCTGGTCCACCTACAGCCCAGCCACAGGTCAGAGGCTGCCCTGCAGGGAGACCCCCTCTTCCCACAGCGAGGCTGGGAGGAGGTGGAACTTCCGAAGTGGCCCTCAGTCCTGCCGGCTGAGCCCAGGCAGGAGCTGGGCCAGGTTCACCGGGGCTGCGGTCTGGGTTCTCTTGCCAACGGCCTGTGCACCATGGCCAAGTCCCATCCGATCGAAGTCTGAGCTTCTGTGTCCTCCTCTGAAAACAGGAGCCGTGAAACACAAATGGCTGTCGCCCTTGTCCTGCCTTGGGAATACAAGAGAGTAGCAACCTGGCCTTGGACCCCCTCACGGGCTCATTTCCTGCTTCTCTAGAATTACTGGGATACGAATATTTTTTGATTGAAAGCAACACTACCGGACGTTTTTAATTTGCAACCGAAGGCGCAGAAAGTGATCCTTATCCTCACCACACGCAGTGCATTCTGCCAGCCTTTATTCTAGTCCATTTCTTTTCTTTTTTTTTTTTAGTCGCTATTTGTGATACTGCTTATTAGTACCCGGCCAGCAGGAGGAAATGGGTGGAAGGGGCGAGGCGCAGTGATGGAGTCGCTGTCTGCCTTCATCGGGATGATGGTTCCCTGGACCGACAGGCCGTGTGAACATCCGTAGCCTTGGGCACTAAAGGAAAATCGATTGTACTGCATGTCCTTTTAACAAGCAAAGTTTTAAAACAGGAAAAAACGATCATGGGTGCGACCCACTAAGCGGACCTCATGCCCCACCCAAAGGGTATGGAGGTAGTGTGCCCAGCCCGTGGATGCAGGGGTGGGAGGGAGACTTCACTTCTTGACCTTGCTCTCCCCTTTCCACAGGCACTTCCTGCCTCACAGGGTCCTCCTTGCTGGACTCAGGTGAGGAAGAGCCCCAGGTGGCCCGGCGGTAGAGGGGGTGGTTGGGGAGCAGGGCTGTGATTCTATCAGGCGCAGGGGATTCTGCCAGTTAGGAAATCAGCAACTCCACCAGGGCGAACCCTGCCCCAGAGAGAGAGTCCCACCACACACACACACACACACACACACACACACACTTAACATGCCCTCCTGCACGCGGGTGCCCTCCAAGGCCCTAAGGCACCACAGCCATCCAGTTCTTCCCCCACCCTAACACCCCAAGTAATAACCCTGTTTATTCATTTCTTGCGTAGTTTTCCAGAATCTCTTTATGCAAACATACGTTCTTACTTTTTCTTCCTTCACGGAGCTTTAGCAAATCACAAAAGCCACGGTCCTGCCTCTGCGTCTGCCACTCCACTTCTAGGTATTCTCCCAAGAGAAACGGGAACACATGCCCACAAAAAGACACAGATGGGCACATGAACCTTCCCAGTAGCCAAAACCTGCAAACAACCCGCCCTGAGATCAATGCCCAACGATTCCATTTACATGACAATTTAGAAGAGGCCACAGCCATCTGTAGTGACAGAAAGCAGATGGGTGGTTGCCTGAGGCTGGATTCAGGCAACTTTCCGGGTGATGGAAATGGTCCATATCTAGGGGCATGGGGGTTGGTGACCACAGACACGTGCACATTTGCCCCATTCCACTGAACAAATGCATGTCACTGTATGCAAATCATACCTCAAAAAGGTTGGTTGTAAAAGTTAGAGAGAAAGAGAAGCAGGCACCAGGCCTGTCTCAGGTCCCAGGGGTGGGCAGGGCAGTGGGCGCCAAGGACCCCTTGCTCACTCCTCCAAGTTCCCTGTGACTCTGAGGTCTGAGCCCCATCCTTCCGGGGCCTGGCTCCAGGCAACTTCAGGGGGCCCCAGCCAGAGCCTCTGGGAAGTCCCTGCAGTGCCCCAAAGGATGAGTCACAGGAACACGGCAGAAGGGAGCCTGGCTGGGGGTGAGGGCCCAGGCGGAGACCTGGGGGCAGGTGGGTAGTGAGGAGCCCTTTCCAAACTAACCCTCCCCAACTCTCTGACCCTAGGGATCCAGGTGAGACTAAAAGGCTCCAACTCGCAGTGTCAGGGCCAGCTGGAGGTCCAACTTGATGGCAAGTGGTGCATGGTGGACAGCAGGAGCTGGGGCCGGAGCCAGGACTATTGGCAGGAACCCGAGCTGGCCTCCGAGTTCTGTCAGAAGCTGAACTGCGGGGAGGCCTTGGTCCTGGCCCACATCCCTCCCTTCAGCAGCCCCCAGGACCATGTCACCTGCTTCGGACGCCTGGGGTCCTTCTCCCACTGCAACACCAGCGAGACAAGCCAGAAGGTCCCTCTGGGCCTGATCTGCTCAGGTGGGTTCCCTCGGCCTGGGGACCAGCCCCAAGGAGGCTGCCCGGGGCCTGTGACCCAGGGTCTGCCTGAGCAGGCAGGTGTAAGAGGGTCCCTGATTTACAGTACCCCCCTAAAAACATTCACCGGCTCGAAACTGGAGGGGGAAGGCTGAGAGGTGCTGGCACCTGTCTGGTAGGATAGAAAAGGTCCAGGACCTGCTAACTTGACTGTCTACTCATTTCTTTTTAATTAAAAGATTTTATGTATTATTTTTCAGATAGAGGGGAAGGGAGAGAGGCAGAGAGGGAGAGAAACATCCATGTATGGTTGCCTTTCACCTGCCTCCAGCTACGGACCTGGCTTGCAACCTGGCCATGTGCCCTGGCTGGGAATCGAACCAGCGACTTTTGGGCATGCAGGCCGGCGCCTTATCCACTGAGCCACCAGCCAGGGCTTGGACTGTCTACTCCTAACCTCCATTTTCCCAACCGTAAAAGGGGCTGATGCCGCCTACCTCACAGGTGGCTTAGATACAACGTGGGGAGCAAGTGGCACTTACATCATGAGATCCAGGTCCTTCTCAGCCCTCCCCAGACCCCGCTCCTTCCTTCCTCCCTGCACTTTCTGCCCTCTCACCAGAATGTCTCATTGCAGAGCTGCAGAAGACGAGCCCCACTTCCACAAGGCCACCGCCCACAACACTAGAGCCCACAGGTAGGAGGATTCTGAGGTCCCCCTGGCGGAGGGTGTCCAAGGTAGCGATTAGAAACAGAGAATAGCGGGTTGCATTTGAATTCCAGGCAAACACACATTTTAGTGGAATTATGGCCCCTGCAATATTCTGGACCTCACCGTTTCTCAAGGCCATCGGCCGGTCATTCATTTGTCCATATGTTGGAGCCAAAGACCCAGGAGCAAGGAAGGCCCCGCTGCGGGCTGTCAGTGCTAACACAGCCCCCTTCCCCCTCTTCCCAGCGCCCCCCAGGCTGCAGCTGGTGCCAGGGCCCAGCGGCCTGCGGTGCTCGGGCGTGGTGGAATTCTACAGCGGCAGCCTGGGCGGCACCATCAGCTACGAGGACCAGAGCTGGACCAGCGACCTGGGGGACCGCATCTGTGGGGCCCTCCAGTGTGGCTCCCTGCTGAAGCACCAGCCGTGGGCCGAGATAGCCAGCACACCAGCCCCTGGGGAGATCGGGCCCTTGCCAATTCGGTGGAACATCCAGAACACCAGCTGTGCGTCCCTGGAGCAGTGTTTCAGGAAAGTCCAGCCCCAGATGGACGGCCAAGCTCTCGCCCTTGTCTGTTCTGGTGAGTGAGTCCGGGCCAGACCCACAGGTGTCCCCAGAGGGTCCATTACCACATGTTCCCCAAAAACCCCTGCAGGTAGCCCAGGGCTCGAGCACTATGGAGAACACGAGGGAGGTAGCCGCTGATGGTTGGACTCTACGCCGCAGACGGGGTGGGATGGGGAGGCTGTGGGCGCCTTAGGAATCTCTGCAAAGTGACTTGAACAAGCCCATCTGAATGCCCCACGGGGAGGCCAGGTCAGCAGGACGCCCAGGAGGAGGCAAGGTCTTCTCAGTGAGATTTGAAGGAGGAGGGGAGCACAGTGGCCTGCACCAAGGACCAGAGCAGGAGAGGGCAGCTGGCAGCATAAGCCTTGCAGGAGGGGAGTTTGTAAGTCCCAGGGACAACGAGGTTGCACAGGGTGAGACGTGAGCGGTCCCCAGGGCCCAGCAGACAGAGGGAGGCCACAGCAGGCTCCCTGGAGGGCCTGCTGCGTAGACGGGCTGCCGGCCGCGGAACCGCAAGTTGAAGGAACTGGTGATGCCAGTGTGCTGGAGGGAAGGTGGCCGGTGAGTCTGGTCTATGCGGCCCCAAAAGCAGGATCGGTGGAGAAACTGAGGGGAAAGAGACTACAGTTCAAAATAAGGAAGAAAATCATTGGCCGCCTGGCAGGGACGGGTGTGCTTCTATCAGAGGGAGGGTCCTGGGTGAGTCCCGACGTTAAAAAGTCTGTCTTCCCCTAGGCCGGGGCGTCCTTTCATTTTCACAACAGCGTGCAAAGGTGGGCCTCCTTCTTACCCACTTACCAATAAGCAAGTGGAGGCTCAGAGGTTACCTCTCTTGCCCAATGTCATCGACCAGCCACCTTCAAACTTTTTCATCTCATGAGACACATAAACGAATTACTGAAATTCTGCAGCACACCCAAAAGTACACTTTTTGCCAGTCTGGTAAAAACCAAAACCGAAAAAACAGGTATAATTTTGATTCATTCACACCGGGCAGCTATCGTCATGTTGGCTGTTGCCTCTTTTTGACCATCGAAGGGGAACGGGGTCAGCGTCCCTGACGAATAGGTCGAAGATACATATTTTTGTTTAGACATGCGTTCCGCCCGCTGGTTGAAAATCGCTGTCACAGGGCACTGGCTGATTTCCACTCAAGCAGGGTCACTGGAGCCTGCTGTCTAAACCTTGGCTACTGAGAATGTGGTCGGGGACCAGCATGGACGTCTCCCGGGGCTGGTCAGAAATGCAAGCTCTCGGGCAGCACCAGCCAACCTACAGAATCAGGGCCTGCATTTCAGCAGGGTCTGGGGACGCGCGTGCACGAAGCTGGGAAGTGGCCATGGACCACTGGGCTCTCCTGCGGGCGGGCCCCCACCACTGGATGCCTGGTGTGAATTAATCAACGCTGCCCCCTGCAGGCCAAAGCTGCCCCAAGGGTCTCCACCTGAGGAGGGGAGAAAGGTGGGCTCTTAGCCCCACCCGGCCCTCCTGGGGCTGCCGCCTGCAAACCACACCTGGGGGCTGGCGTCTGATTTTTGTTCTAAACGCAAGGTTTATTTACTAGGGCTTTGCAGGTGGATGTTCCTATGGAAACTGGCCAAAGCTGGTGAGAGAGCACAGCTCCCTCTACACTGAGCAGTGGGGGCCTCAGCGATCGGCCCCAGGCCCCACCCTGCCAAGCAGGGCCTGGGCAGCAGTACTTCTGGCTTCTGTCCCATCTGTGAATTGCCAGGACTTGGAGCAGGAGGCAGTTTCATCCCTGGGCCTCAGTTTCCCTTTACGAAAAGCCCTCCTGCCTCCTAAGGAGCATCCAGAGAATGAGAGGATGTTCATAAGAGGAAAGGGGAGCCTACTTCCCATTGCTCTTTTCTTAGCACCACCTGGGCGGGGTGGTCCCTGCTGGTGGCCACCACCAGCATCACCAGCCTGACAGCATCTCCACAGATCAAAGGGCCTGTGCGTAGAGGAGGGGGGAAGTGCAGAAAAGGACACCACAAAGAGGAAAGGGCTGAGAGGAAAGTCGTCTCACATGGTGCCTAAGCCCCTGGAGGTGGTCCCCACTCTGCGGGTGGCATGGGGTCCCAGGGGCCAGGCCTGCAGGCTCCGGGTCAAGGAGGTTCCCTGCAAGCCAGCCGCCTCATCTCCCGTTGCTTCCCCTCCGCAGGTTTCCAGCCCAAGGTGCAGAGCCGCCTGGTGGGGGACAGCGGCACGTGCGCAGGCTTCGTGGAGGTGCGCCAGGGTCGGCGGTGGGAAGCCCTGTGCCACAGCATGTCTGCCAGGGGCCCCGCACTGTGGGAGGAGGTGTGTCAGGAGCAGCAGTGCGGCAGCGTCCTCTCCTACCGGGTGCAGGAGGCCGGCGACAAGGCCTCCCGGGGGCTCTTCTGTGGAGGGGAGAAGCTGTCCCAGTGCTACGAACTTCAGGAGAGAAAAACCTACTGCAGGAGGGTGTTTGTCACATGTGAGTGGGACGCAGCCCGCAGCGGGTGGAGGGTACTGAGGGTTCCCTTTCGGGCCCTGGCAGTGAGCACGTTTCTGAAGAACAGGAGCTGGACAGAGAGCCCCAGGCCCCCAGGGGACGGGGAGACGGCACGTGGCGGGAGGGGAGAGGGAGGTCCGAGTGCTCAGACGGCAATGGGTGGGAACTGTAAAGAGGCGGGTGACTGGCTGAGCGCCGTTCTGTCCCCTGCTCCTCCCGAGGGACAGTGGTCAAGCAAGGGACCGGTGGAACATATTGGTCCATCGATGGTAGCTGAGTGACTGGTTGAAGAGAGGGATGAAGGCAAGGGAGGCTGGCTGTTGGTAGAGGACAACGTGTTGGTGCCGGATATGATGGCAAGGTGATCACTCATAACTGGCAAGTGGCAGGACGTTCAAAACCTGATGACCAAAGTGGCAATTGTCAGAGGTAGGTGGCAGGTGGTTGAATGGGTAGCAGAGAATTCCAGACAGCAGGGAGACGGCCACGTAGGCTGCTGCCTTCCCCACGTGCCGGTGCAGCTGCCCCCTGAATGGGTAGGTTTGAGGCCATCGGGGGGGGACTGAGCTGAGCCCTCTGCGCCCCCCAGGCCAGGATTCAAGCGGGGGGCGCCTGGGCGCAGGCTCCGTGGCAAGCATCATCCTGGCCCTCGTGCTGCTGGCGGTGCTGCTGGTCGTGTGCGGCCCTCTCGCCTACAAGAAGCTGGTGAAGAAATGTAGGTGATGGTGCTCCACACCACCTCCCTTTTGAGCCCCTGGGTGGGGAGATGGAGGGGGAGCGGGAGCGGGAGGGAACCCCTGCCAAGACAGCCAGCCCCACCCCTCTCTTGTCCAATAGACTTTTTCTGCCCAAAGTACCAGAAACAGAAAGTCAGGAACATCGCAGTTGCCGATTCGCCCACACCTGGGGCCCCACTGAGACCCACTCCTGGCCAAAGGGAGGGTGTGGCCATTCTTTAGCCGGTGTTGGGCCCAGAGGGTCATCAACATGGCCTCTGACCTCAGGAGACACGTGGCCCAGGCCCAGTGCCACCACCTTCCAACTGTACATGATCGAGATTAAGCCACTTCCTCTCTGAGCCTCAGTTTTCTTAACTGCAAAATGGGTGCTCACTCACCTAGCGAATACAGCAGGTTGCTGTCCTTGTCCTGCAGAACTTGAGGGAGAATTACTCAAAGACAAGGGAGATTTGAGGAGCTGAAAGAGACGGCTCTAGAGGCAGGCAGTGTTAGGTAGGGAGTCCTTATCACCCTCCCAGATCTTAATTCTGGTTCTAAACAGTCATTTCTGCAGGAGAATCAGTCACCTCTGGCAAGAGATGGGTGCAGTTTTCCTCTGTAGTAAGTCAGAAAACTAGGGCACCCCAAAAGTTCAGGGGGCAGAGTCCTGCAGTCACCCCCTTCGGCTGCACCTGCCCCTCCCCCCACACCCTGTCCCTTCCCTATTCTGGCCCCCACCCTGATGTGCCTTTCCTGTCTGTCTCCCAGTCCGCCAGAAGAAGCAGCGCCAATGGATTGGCCCGACAGGAATGAGCCAGAACAGTAAGTGTCGCTGGAGGCAGGGTCCTCCCTTGGCCCCACCCGGTGTCCCGGGGCTCAGGAAGGAGGCCTTGGAGGCAGGGTTGAGGCTCGCTGCTGACCGTAGATGGAGCCAGTGTCTGCTTTTAAGGTGTGACTGTGCCGGCTGGCATTAACGGGTGGTTCTCAGGAAGGAGGACCCCTGGACCACATACAGTTGCACATCCGTTAAGCGAAGCGAAGCTACTCAGGCTTCTTCAGCCAGCCTTCATCTTTCCTGTAGCCCCATCCAGGGCCACCCTCATGGGTGGCACAGCAGTTGTCCTCCCACTGCATTCTTCCCCCTTTGTCAAAAGCCAAGTCCTTCAAGAAGGCTCTGTGTTGCCAAGTCTTTTTTGTTTGCTTTTTTAACTAAAGGCCCTCAGCTCTGGGAGGGCAGGGGGTATATCTACCCTCTCTCTCGGGTTCCAATTCCCAGCTTCAAACAAGCTTGATGACTGACTAACAGACCCCCTGAAGGCCGCATCTGTCCATCCGCGGGCTGGCCAACCCAAAGAGGCTCTCAGTCTGACCCTTGCCATTATGACCCTGTCCAAGAAGAAAGGAAAAGGGATGTGTTAAAGGAGCTGTGGGCATCCCTCCCCATTACCCAGTGGGAACAGAAATTAAAGCTCTGGGCCCGGCTGGGGAGGAGGAGGAGGAGTCAGAGCAGCAAAAGGTCACGACATTGTCTCCTGCACCTGTCTGCTCAGTGTCCTTCCATCGTGATCACGCGATGACTGTCCGCCGATCCCAGGCTGAGAACCCTGCAGCCCCGCACGTGGAGAATGAGTACAGCCAGCCTCCCAGGAACTCCCAGGTCTCAGCCTATCCAGGTAAGCACCATCAGGTGCTCTGCGGAGACAGGGCAGGGCCAGGGACCCCTCCATGTGACGGCCCAAAGAGAAAGGCGCCTGGGGAGAGGGGGAACGGCCCTGCCGCCTGTGCTCGCAGCAGGATGCAGAGGGAATGCAGCCATTCAACCAGCGAGAAGGCACCGCTGGGAAGCCACAGACCTGCTTCTCTGCAGGATGTGGCGGGTGAAATGGTAAATGAGGCAGACCAGAGCCGCCCAGAGGCCCGGGGAGCCCTGTATTGAATGCTCCCTAATGGGCACCGACAATGACGCCCCGGGCAGCCTGGAGTTCAGCCTGGTTAGTGACCGTTTGGCCGATTTGATCAAAAGAGATACATGGCTGCGACACCCCTCTGATCTCTGACACCCCGTGGGCTCCAAGGGATCTGTGCGCCAGTGCTGGCGAGCTCAGTGGGGAAAAGCCCGAGGCAGCCGGCCTCCTTTTTTCCTTTCCTTTCCTTTCCTCCTGCAGCTCTGGAAGGGGCCCTGCGCCGGGGCTCCGCCCAGCCCCCTGATAACTCCTCTGACAGCGACTATGACCTGCATGGGGCTCAGAGGCTCTAGCAGGTGAGCAGCCCAGCACCCAGGGACCCCCGCCCAGCCCTGGGGGTGCGCCCCAGCCACTGGACTCCGACCTGCTGCCCACCCTGCCCACCCATGAACGGGGGGTTCCAACGTGCTGACTGGAGTAAAGGGAAAGAATAGTAAAGGCTCGAGGATCGAGGTGATGGGAGGTGACTTGGCCATCAGAGCCGAGGACTCACCGACCTTAACCACCACCACCCCTTCCTCCACCTCAGGCGACCACCCAAAGGAGCCCCTGGGGGGTTTCCTGATGGACCTGTGCCAGAGCTGCCAGCAGGAAGGAGAAGCCCCTGACCCAGAGGGACAGCCACCGACCCTGACAAGGAGCAGGGGCCTTGGGCCTGCCCCCCACGCCCGAAACCATCTCCAGGGTGTGAGATTTCCTTGTCCAACACATTTCCTTCTCACGCACGGACCCAGGAAATGGGGACAAACATCCGAAGCCAGACCTCTTGTCCTGAGAATATTCTGCATTTGCTGCTTGGACATCTGTCCCCATTTGTGCCCCAGCCAGAACATGGGCGCAGGGCAGGAGGCCTTTCAAACATCCCCGCAGGAGCCTGGCCCACCAGAGGCCCAGACAACCGCTCAGCTGCCCCCCGAGGTGTGGCAGTTGTGAAAGGGCAGAGCCCACTAATAACCAGCCCCACCCCCCCAGGCAGAGACACCCGTGCGAGGTTGGGGGACAGGCCCTGGAAGCCTCTCCCCGTCTGCGCGAAGCAGCACACAAGCAGAATAGGCTCTCTCCTCAGACCTGGACCCTGGAGAGGACTGACAGGAAGCTCACAGCCCGGGGGTGGTGGTGGGGAGGGGGGGGGGCGGGTACTCTAGTGTGTTTTTAATATGTTCTTTGTAAATAACGCCTTCTCTACTTCCTGGGAATCAAGAGTGCCTAGCGTCCTAAGTCCAGGGTCACCACTGTCCCTCTGGAGATGCCTGAGGGCAGGGGCACCTGCTGCGGGGCCTCCGTGGGTCCTCACGGTCACAGGGCTGCACCCCTGACACAGGACAGCTCAGCATGTCACAGCAGCAGCCAGCAGAGGCGACATGTGGGCGGCCAGCTGCCCGGCCCAGTGCCCAGCTCCACCCCTCCGTCTGTGGCTCCCCACAGCCCCTTGCTCCAAGGAGCCCCCCAAAACAGAGCAGGGGTGCTGGCTGTCAAGGCCGAAGCTTGATCTGGTGCAAAAGGGGAACCTAGTAAACCCTAGCCGATCTGAGGTTTTGCTTTGCAGGACAGTTAAAAGCCCAAAGCTCAAGGGGTTTCAGCCCATCGGGGCTGAACCCTCTCGTGGGTTAAGTAACTACCTCAGCGCAAACAGCCTCCCCTACTGGTCAGGGTCTAGAATCACAGCGAGCCCTACAGTGCCCGGGTTTCCTTCATCACAGGCGAGAGGAGGGACTGAAGGGTCTGGTGAAGGCACAGGCCTTGCTGGGCCTCACTGAGCCCCTGGGCATCAGAAGGTCCCTGAGAGCCTGGGCACCCTTCTTGGATCTGGGGCCTTTCTCCATCTGACTGGTCACTGCACCCCCGGGAGCAGCACCCATCAGGGGTCCCAGCCGCAGCGCCACTCTGGGAGAGCACCAGGGCTTACTAGCACCCTAGGGAGAGGGGGCCTCCTGGTGGGTGCTCTGCTGTCACCAACACCCTCCAACCAGGCCTCCACCCTGCCCCTGCTGGGACTCGGGTCCTGAGAGCCCAGGGCGTGGACCTGGCCCTGATGGTGCTGGGAGTCCAAAAACAGGGGCACCCCATCTCCTTCCTATGCACGGTGTGGAGCGTGGGCGGGGGGGACGGGGGGGGGGGAGGCCCTCAAAAGGAAGCTGAGAGGCTACTCAGGCCGAACAGAGCATGTGAGGCAGATGTCCCCTCCTAGGGTCTTTCTTCATAAAGGCTTTCCAGTTTCCAGCTTGCCCGCCACACAGGGGTCTCAACACAACCATGCCCTCCCTTAAAAAAAAAATGCACTCCCCTCCCCCAACACCCTCAAGAGCTGAGTTGGGAGGCAAGTCTGTGTTTCGGGTGGTGGCAGGTGATGCATTCCAAAAAGATCTGCTTAAGCAACTGAATGGGAGCTGTCCTGGACTTGGAAGCACCTTTGCCGAGTTCCAGCCTCGGCAGGAAGACCTGGTCACAGGCTGACAGCCAGCCAGGCCCTACAGGGAGCCCCCTCTAAAGGTGACCTCCTGGTCCACAGTCCTGTCTCACAGCCACCTGCCAGACTAAAGCAGGGACCGCCCCTCAGCCAGGCAGGGCAGCTTCCATCTGTCCTGCCCCCAGCCCACTCCCCTAAACTACGTTACTCACCTGATGCTCAGAGGCAGTCGTGTGCCACCTGATTCTAGCACTTTCTCTTGATGTTAAGTCATGGAAGCTGAAGGCCCAGCAGCCAGTCCGGCTTTGACGTTGTCCTGCACCCAAGGACCTGGGAGGGCTGAGTGGGACAACCTTGGCAGCTGAAAGGACATTCCAATGAAGTGTCCTTTCTCAGGAATCTAGGAATCTCTTCAGTGGTCCCTAAGTTTGACATCAGGGTTGTCCCCTGGGCAGCAGGAGGCCACTGGGGTCTGCTGTGGAGGATGACGGGTGGGAGGCGGCCTGGATGTGCTAGACCTAAGGTGTGTATGGCCTGTGAGGAGGCAGGGCAGGGCCTGCAGGGCTGCCACACACTGAGACCCAGCAGCTCTGGTTCACGTCCTTTCTTCGCAGTGGCACCCTTCAGCTGCCCCGTGCACCCCACCACTCTGGAGCTAACCCAAAGCAGGTGACATGATTGAGCCCCTCAAGTGACACTGTCAGCCTCTTCCTATGAAGAGTTCACCCTGGTGTCCTGGGCTCTCAGCCCCGACACTGCAGGGCAAGGCCAGAGCTGAGGAGGGGCAAAGGGCAGGGAGCATCTGACCGGAGCCCAGCGGCTTTAACCGCGGGCTGACTCCCCCCAGGACTATGGCCTTTCGAGGGCTGATGGCTTCTGGCGCCACAGAGGCATGGCAGGTCAGGCAGAGCGAGTCCCACCCCTGTCCCTCTGGGCTGCATGCCCTGGTCACTGCACTACTAACCCTTGTTTAAAAAGGCGGCGGGGGTGTCAAAGTGCTATTGAGAGGACCCAAGATAGACACGTTTAAAGTGTCACACAATGTACACAGCCCTGTGGTCACCATCAGTGACTCTGGGCTCCTCTGTGCATCATCCACAGGCAGCCTGCCCTTGTCACCTTGTATCACTGTGCAAGGGAGGAAAAGCAGACCCAGCTGAAACTGGGCCTCCTGACTCCCCAAAGCTGCTCTTCCTGCTGAAAGCAGAAGCCCCTCCCAGGCCACGCGACAACCCACTAAGCTGGGGGGCAGCTGGGAGGCAGCTGGGAGGGAGGCAGGCTGGCCCGTGGCACTTGGCAGCCCACAGCCACTCTATCCCAGGGGAGGAACGGGGCGGGAAGGCTGACTGAAGGACTGAGCTGGGGCTCCTGGACAGCTGACAGCAGGTGTTACCAGCCCGGCAGGTGGCAGGAATGCAACACAAGCTGCCCGCCCAGCAGGGCCCTGTGGCCTTGCAAGGTGTAAGCTCTCCTCCGAGGACAAGGACAGCGAATGTGAAGGCTCAGGTGTGGAAATGCCCCAGATGGAACCCCCGTGGGACAGGAAAGGGAAATGCTTAACCGCCAGGCCCCACGGGGCGAGGGAGCAGGAGAGGCGACCCAGAGAGAGGCGCTCTGTGGACACGAATCAACGAGGCCTTTCGGCACAGCGTGATCCTGAAGCAGCAGAAGTGCCCCGCCAGGGCCCCAGGGCCCCTCTCCACTTTTCAAGCCCACCGGAGCCACAACACTGCACAGAACACCTCGGTTTATTATGGCAATTATTTATACGACGTACAAGCGTCATTCGTCCAGTTCCGAAGCACTCGAACCAGCGGCGTCCACGAGTGCTTTCTCTTCATAAATACCAGGAGAAACAAGCACAGTTGGCAAGGGAGCGACACAGCGAATCCCGCGTGTCGCCGCGCCCACCGATGGCACGCAGTCTGGGAGGGAGGGGCAGGCACCAGAAGGTGGTTCCCGTGTTGGCCCCCAGCACCCCAGGCCACCAGATGCTGGGGCTCATGTAGTGGACATTTCAAGGCACATCTGACTCCTAACCGGTAGCAGCTCCAGGGTCTGCCCTTGAGACCTGGTTCACGTCTGGAACAACCACGTTAACGCTTCGTTCTTCACACCCCCTTTGGTCTGTTGTCAATTCTTACTACTCAACATGCTTAAAAGCCCCAGTGTTGGGGCTGCACGTGGCTCCGAGTCGTAACCTTTGTCCTTTACATTCTGAAGACAAGAGAGACGCAAAGAAACGGACTCCGGCATAGTGATGGTGGCGCCTGGGGAGCACCACTGAGGGTTACTGTGGGGCGTCTTTTGATGTCTGTCTCAGGAGGGTGGGAGGTGAGGAGAGTTACATCCAGGGAGCCAGAGGGGGTGAGGGAGGGACGCTGGGAAAGAGATTCAAGGCACTGAAGGGGCAGACGGGTGGGGTGGGCCCTGGGAAAAGCGGAGGGCCGCGGAGGAGGAGGCAGCGCGGCGCTCCACTCGGAAACGAGCCCCTGTGAGGCACGGTCTCCTGAACCAGAGCTGCCCTTTCCCGTCCCGCCAGAGGGGCCACGGCGACACCCCAGATTTCCCAGCCAGTGCAAGCAAGGCCTGGGATCCACCCTCACAACCCCAGTCCTGCCACTGCACTGGCTCTGCGCTGTCATGCAAACCAGCACAGAGCTCACGCGTATCTGACACCAGCCCGTCAGAGTTCAGCTATGGCTTTATGTGACTTAAAAATCATGAAGCACTTTTCCTAACTCGATCCTCTCCCTGTGATCCAACCCTGGCCATGGTGCATGGGGCAGACCACCCTGAATGGACCAGAGAGACACAAAAAGCTACATCCCTTGGTATGGGCACCACGTCAATTTGCCAAATCCCGGAGCAGGGGGTGGGCAGGGGCCGGAGGACCCGCCCGCCCGCCTCCAGGCCAAGCCTGCCCTGGCTCGGATGCTGGGTGTGCAGGCGCAGGCAGGCGGCCGCAGAGGCAGAGCTCCCTTGCGCAGATGCCACGGAGAGGAGCTGACGCCCAGTCTGGCTGCACCGGACAGGCTAACAGTCACCGAGAGGAGGCCGGGGAGCACCACAACCGCCTGCTACCTCTCTGGAGCCTGTAGGCTCCCAGCCGGGTGCCCTCAAGTCCATGGGGAGTGCCAACTCCACTTCCTGAACCTCAAATCTCAGCAATAGGTGGGCCAAAGGTGTGGTACAGGTGGAAACAGGGAAGGGCCCAGGGCCAGGACCCTGTCTAATACCCAGGCCAGGCAGGACCCTGAGGTGATGGAAACCCGTAGGGGAGGGCAGGCCCAGGGGGGTAAGGAGGCTGGGGCTGGCCTGGGAAGCCCGGGGGCTGGGGCTGCGTTGGGTAAGGAGGTTTTCCTCCTCTGGAGAGGTAGGAGAGCTGCTGAGGATAACCAGGGCTGGGAGCCCGGCCCCCTGCCAAGGGGTACCCGGGGCCAGCAGCACCAGAGGGAGGCCCGGAATAGCCAGGCCCTGGCAGCATGCTCCTCTGTGGGGACCAGGAGTAGCCTGCAGCAGCCCTGGGTCCCGGCTGGGCTGATGGGTACGGCGGGCCCAAAGGCCCACTGTAGGACATGGAGGGCTGGGACACCACTGGGAAGGGGGCTGGCTGGAGCGGGCCATGGGCGGTGGGACCCATGGGCAGGCTGGGGGATGGGCTGTAGGGCAAAGGGTAGGGAGGCACCCCTGCCGGGGCAGCGGGCGGCAGCGGTGGGGGTGGCTGCTCTTCAGGCACAGGGGGGGTGGCCTGGGGGACTGGGTGAGAGGGGAGAGGCGGGCGGGGGGGAGGGGTGTCCCCAGCTGGCTCCTGGGAAGCTCTGGGCTTCCTCACCACATCCTGGAGCTTCTCCACGCGAACCCGGCGCAGGTGGGACAGCGTTCTCATGGCAGAAAAGTTCTCCAGAAATGTTTCCAAGGACACCTCGCCCTCCAGGAACTTCTCCGCCATGGCCTGGAAGACATAAGGTCAGGTAACAACAGGGGCCTGCTGGGAACAAGGCCGCCCATGGTCCCCCAGGTCAAAGGTCAGCTGCAGCCCACCTACCTCAGCTGCCCCGGGCATTCCTGCCCTCTCTGGCCCCCACCTGCCGACACACAGTCTACTGTTTCTTCTCTGTCCCCTCGCCAGAACATCAGCTCTGGAGGACAGGGACCACCTGTCATGGTCACTGCTGTCCCCGGCCAGCACCGGGCCAGGGCCCCGTGGCTACTGCACGTCAGTGCTGAATAAGCAATGAACACTGGCTACAGGTCACCAGCGTAAGCCAGCTCAGGGCCGGGAGGCCCGGGCAGCTTCCACCCAGAGCAGAGAGGTGGAGAGGGCCATCGGCCCACAGCCGCTGAAGACAGCTGCTCGGGGCGAAGCCGAGAGGCCAGGCAGCCCCAGGGGAGCAGAGGTGCTGCAGAGGTGGCCTCCATCCTTGGGGGGCCCTGCTGCTCGTGACCTTGCCATCAGTCACCCGGGGGACCGGGTTCCTCTTCTCTGTGTCCGAAAGGGCCTCCACTGGGACAAAGGGGGTCACTCATCTTTGCTACCTACTAACGTGCTACTGTCCCACCCTATGTAGGCGCCTGGTGCTCATTACAGGGCTCCAGCTCCACAGAGGACCCCGGTCAAGGAAGAGGGCATGTCACTGACCATCTCACCTCAGACTCTTCTTCAATTTTCATGCTTTCGATCTGCAGGAGGTCTAACAAGGTCCCGGGCTGCAGTGCTGAGGAAAATTTCTCTGGAACAGGGCAGAAAGGTCAACACTTCAGAAGTGCCTCTCGATTCAGCATCGGAGGCCAAGGTTCCACCGAGGCCCCAGGGCACCCTCTGCAGGTGCTGAGGCTGAGCCACCCCCGGTGGCGGTTCCCTTGGGTCACCTTCCTGCGTGGAGAGCAGCCCAGACCTTCACTAACCAGCCTCCCGCCCAGGCCCCATCTGCCTCACAGGGGTACCAAGCCTTCCCACTGTCAAGACCAGGACAGCCCCTGCTGCCTTCACAGATGGCAGGTCCAGAGGCAGTGAGAGCTGATCGGCTCTGTAGGGAGCAGGAGCTGAGCTGGCCACATGGACAGCAGCAGCGCAGGGTGCGGCTGCAGGGACTGGACCCCGGCCCCCTTCCAGCCAGCCGCATAACGCTGGCCAGGCTCTGGGACCCCTCTGAGCCTTGTCCTCCTCTATGAAATGACAGCAACAGCAGGACCTGCCTCTACAGCTGCAGTGACAAAAGTGCACGCGGAGTGCTTGCGCAGGGCTGTGACCCTTAGTAACGGCTGGCCCTCTCCTGGTGTGGGGAAGGGAAAGGGCATCTACTCTTCCACGCTACTTTTTAAACGTTTTATTTATTTTTAGATGGGGGGAAAGGAGGGAGAAAGAGAGAAACACTGATGTGCAAGAGAAACATCAGTCGCTTGCCTCTCCCGTGCGCCCCAACCACAGACCCAGCCCACAGCCCAGGCACGTGTCCTGACCGGAACTGAACCTGCGACCTGATGGTCTGGGGAACGTCGCCCAACCCCCTGGGCCATGCCAGCAGGCCTTCCAAGCTGCTGCAGCAGCTCTCCCCGGTCCAACCTTGCACAGGACCCCACATTAAGAGAGGGGCGCCCCAGAACGTGCTCCCAGGGTCCAGCCACCCCACCTAGCTTGGCCTTCTGCTCCTGGCACCGCTCAACAAGCTTCCGGAGCTCCTGGTACTTGTCCGAGAGGTTTGAGCGGCTGATCTCCAGGGGACCTTGGAACTCCAGGTTCTGCTCAGCCAGGCTCCGGTTGGTGGCCAGTGCCATCTCCCGTTCCAGCTGCAGATCCTGCACCTAAAAGAACAAGACGCTCGTCCTTAAGAACCACCACTGCCGCTCACAGCATGGCAGGCTGGTCCAGGGGCTTCTGGGAACTCACAGCCCACCTCAGGGGGCCACAACACTGAGCCCTCAGCTAGTCAGGTGGACCTGGGTTCAAATCCTGAGCAAGCACTCTGGCCAGGCCCCCCACCGAATCCTAATCCACAGCCTATGTGGTGGGGACACATGGGGAACGGGCACTGAAGGTTAACAGCCTGCCCAAGGCCGCACCTTGGAGTGTGCAAAGCTCCAGGTGGACCAATTTCTAGGAGAAAGTCACTGGATTTCTAGGACGGATGGGACCCAACCACTTACCCACAAGATTCAGAGTCAAAACACCTATGTTGAGGTAGACTAAGGTGGCCCAGGCCACAAGCCAGACATGCAGTTAGACCCCAAGGTAAAGTTACTCTGTGGGGTGAGAAAGCCAGAGACAGACAGTGACACTAATTCAAGAGACCTATCCCTGCCTCCTAGGCCACAGGGGTGTCATGCAGAGAAGCTGTACAGATAAGCTAGCAGCGGGGCCCCCAGGAACTACAGGGGAGGCCCATGGCCAGAGGATTCCTGCTATCGGGTGACCTGTGACCACCTAAGGTCCTAATGCCAACCTTTGCACCTGGACATGCCCCTGAATACAATTCCCCACACGGAGCAGTGCTCTCTCTGCCCTTCGCCAGGTCCTGGCCACCAGCTGGTGAGGGGGCAGCGCAGAAACCCTTCCGGGACCTGCTGTGACCTGAAGCTCCATCCATCGCCAGGAAGTCGCCTTCACTGGAGGAGGGCCAAGGGTCTGGCCCACCACCCCTGAGACAGTGGGGACAGTACACCTACAGCTCCGCGTGGCATCAGAAGAGAGGACTCGCCGCCCAGCGGAGGGCTCAGGGCATGGCTGGGCAGACCTGCTTCTCCGCTGCTGTCAGCACGTGATGAGCCAAGGCTGCCTGGCTCGTGCCCCTCCAGATGCAGGAGGCTGTGGGCACCTGGAAGATGCTGTCCTGGGCCCTAGGCCCTGCACTCAGGGGCAGGCTGCAGTCTGCTCTTCGTGGGAAGAGGGACACCGCTGCTACCTTCCTTCCGAAGGACCCAGCTGCCAGGCAAGCCAGGGTGGGCCAGCTTTCACCCTCAGGTCTGCCCATAACGGCAGGTGCCCACCTCTGGCAGTCTGGTTTGCTGCCACAAATGCCACCTGAGTCACTTGGCAAGCACACTGACTCAGGCACATTGACACTGGCAAGTTTCAGTCTCGCTTCCATTGGCCATGAAAGTTTTCTCTACTTACACAGCACAGAGAGGGAGGCTGGGCACCCCCAGCTCAGCTGCCCTGGGGGTGCCCCCGGATCCTCCAGCCCTGGTGTCCGTCCACTGCCTTTTCCCTGGGTCTTGGCCAATAACCTCTGCTGTATCACTTCCCCCTGAACCTTGTCCTACCCTCTTCTGTCCCCTCTCCCACTGCCTCCCCAAATACGTCTCCACTGGGAATTCACTATGAAGCCCCCTGCCACCATTTATAGGAGGTCACAGAGAGCTCGCCCTGCCTCAACTCTGCCATTCACACCCTTGTCCCTGGAGCTGCGGCTCCCATCCTCCTGGGTCCCTCTCCTCCAGCGTCCCATCTGAAGCTAAAGGAGCTCCTCGGTCTCCTCCTGGGCCCCAGGGACTCAGTCATTTTATAGCCCAGGGTGGAGAAACCTAGTCCAAGGGGCTGTAAAAGTCTGTCCCACCCTCCTTTGTCCCCCGATGCTGGGAGTGCTTCTCCCCACAGAGAAATTAAGTTGATTAGTCAGGCATGGCTGCACACTGCAAAATTCAAGTTGCTCTCTGCCAGAGAGGTGGTTCCTGCTTTCATTTTCTGTGATTCTCCACGCTTCGCATAGATCCTATCAGCTGCCCGCTTGGATGTCAATGATGTATGGTTTGTAATCATGTAATTATGTAAAGCTTTGCTTCTAGGAAGTGCGCACTTTACAGCAGGCCTTAGAATGCCGTAACACAGCGCTTGGGCAGGCTGAAGAAGCACCTGGTGCTTCCTATGCGACCGGCGGAGAATGGAAGGCAGAGCAGGAAGACCTGTGCTGTGCCCGCCACTGTGCCAGCCCCAAGCCGACCCCAGCAGAGCTTGTGGCCGATGAGCCACCGGACTGGCCCTGGAGCTTACGAGACAAGCCTGGCGTCATGTCTCCAAGAAATGAGCTCCGGGCGGCAGACCATGCCATTTCGGGGCCCCATAACCCCTCACACCCTGCCCAACACTCCCCTCCAGTGGCAGCAAGGGTTGCTCATCTGGGTAGAGGGTGGGGGGGGGGGCACAGCAAGGGCAGGCGTGAGGACACCCCTGAAAGAGATGAAAGTGCCCTGGAGAGGCGGAGGCAAGAGGAGGCTAGAAGGGGTGCCTTCCTTTTTTGGTGAACGTACTGTGAATTCCCCAGAGCCAACACCACACCTGTGCCCCTGCAAAAATAACCACATATTCCAGACGCGAACCAAAGGAGCTCGGCAGGCCTGTGTCTGTCTCCTGGCGCGGGGCGGCTTCTGGAGGGTGAACAGGCTGTGGCCACGCTGGGGGCAACTGTGCGCACATCCAGCCTCTCCTCCCCGGCGGGGAGCCACAGGGTCACAGGGAAGGGAGGGAGGGCAAGCCCCTTATAAATTGTGGGTGCTGTACAGACAGAGGGTTCTTTTTATTCCCATGAGGACCGAAGTCAGGGACTGAGCCAGTTACGTATGACTGGAAACGCGATCCATCAGATGAGCCCATGCCCCCGCCTGAGAGGTGCTCCTCCTGGAGATTCGGGGCCACAGGCACTGGGGAGAGGCAGCTACAAAATGGCAGCAGTGCTTCTAGAACCTGCCTCCAGATTCAGGCTCCAAGAACAGCGCACAACTCCTGGGGGGTCAGGTTCACGTGAAGGCCCGGGACTCCCCAGCACTGTCCCCTGGGAACTGGGCTTGATGCCTCAGGGGCCTCTCTGGCTGGGTCCCCACCATGGGGATGGCCACAGAAAAGGGTGATGAACTTGACTCAAACTCCTAGGAGCTTCAGTCCCATCTACAGGCCTTGCCGGGGCCCTGGGACAGCCCGCCTCTACCTCAGGGGCCTCCTGGGCCAGCCGGTCAATGGCCTGGGGGTCGTTCTGCATCTCCTCCAGCTCCTGCAGGGTCTTGTCTTTCAGGGTCTCCATCTTGCCCTGAAAACACAGAACAGCGCTGATGTGAGGAAGAGAAGCTCTTGGGGAGGAGACCCCTGTACTATCTGTGAAAGACAAACGAGTTTTCTGAGGATGCCCCCACCCGGCAGGCTGGGGGCTCAAGGAGGGTACAGGTCCTGTTTAGTGTGTTTCTGCCCCTCCCCAGGGAGACCAAGGGGCCGCTCCTTCCACCCCAGCCATGGGCAGCAGGACTGGTGGAAGCACCAGGCGGCCAGGGGGGAGTGCAGATGAAGCCCCCCGAGGGGCAGGCGGACAGCACACACCCGGGGCGGCCATTTCTGTTGGAATCAGAAGCAAACGCATCCTACGCACTGAAGGGCCCGCGTGTAGCTCCAGCACCGCAGGGGTGAATGCCCTGCGGGTATATCTTTAGGGCACTGGCAACCTTGGTGCCCTCAGGGGTTTTCTGCGGATGCCACCCTCTCCACATGCCATAGGACTTCACTGGCACATTCCTGTCCCTTATCCTTATCACAACAGGAAAAACAAATTCACCCATCCGGCTTCTAAGGTGATCAGGACGAAAATAAATCAACCGACCTGAACTGAACATCCGCTCTGAGGAAGAGCGAGTTTCAGCAGTCCTCTCCCTGCCGTTCTGCTCAAAGGGACACTGATGGATTGTCTGTGTGACAAGGGGTCACAGCCAGACCCCAGGGACCAAGAAGGGAAAGCACAAACACACAGAAACACGCCCAATATTCACTTCCTTTCTGCTGACAGGATCCTGAGTTTATTGGTTATCTTTTCTAGGTAGTCATTTAATAGCCTTAATGTCAGTTTCCTCATTACTAAGGCTGTTAGTTTATTCTAAAGATTCTGACACTGCGGGGAATCTGAAGTCCCCATAACCCCACACCAGTGCTGGTTGCCAGGGAGCCAACACCAGCCACTGGGCCGAGGAGCTGTTTTGGAACCAAGGACCAAGGTTATGGCCAGGAGCAGCCTCCCCTGGGAGTCAGCTTCCCCACCTGCAATAGAGATGGAGGCGTCTCCTAGGGTCAGGAGAGCGGAATAGAGAAACCGATCAATACTGACCGCACACTCCCATCTGCCAGCAAAGTCTTGCTTTACGCTTTACCTCCCAGTGTAGCTATTAGAGGTGCCTTTCCCATGCTCAAAAACCTCCCAGTTTAGACAAAGCACAGGCAGACCTCGGAGACACTGCAGGGTTGGTTCCAGACCTCCACAGACAGCGAGCGCCACACAAACGTGAGTCCTAACCTTCCTGCTGGTGGAGGGGCTGGCCTTCGGTAAGAAACACACTTCCGAAACGCAGTAACACGGGTGTGCACGACCACCTTACCGATAGAGCTCCCAGATAGGGCCACCCCCACCCTGTTACCCACTGAAGGAAGCAACGCCAGGCTGGGTGCGCAGCTGCACCCCACCTGCAGGACGAGAGAGGAAGGGCCCAGAAATGCACAATCTCTCCAGGAAATGCTGACGCAGCTGATCGGGGCCAGATTCTGAGGGAGACAGCAGATGGCTCCTGCCTGGTTGTGTGACAATGGAGGCTGCCGGATACTGAGCGCTGAAGTAAGAGCTTTATGATACATGTGCTGTCCCTCCTAATCCTGTGAGGTGGCGACTGGCCCACTTGCACATGGCAAACCTACATTCTGTCCACACCTCCCCCTGCTGCTCCCAAACCCGTGGTCTAAAAGCTGGGGCAGGGGACCGTCCACTGCACAGGCTCCGGGAAGGAGCCAAGCTCTGGAGGCCCAGTGCCCCACCAGGAGCAGGGCCAGCAGGGAGCTGGGGTCCGTCAGACAGACCGAGTCCGAGTTCCAGGCCCTGCCACTTACCAGCTATAAGCCCTCACCTCACCCAAGTGCAACCTCCTGGAGCCTCAGGTTCTTCATCTGTGAAATGGGTTAGTGCAAAGTTCAATGAGATACAGTAGGTAGAGCACAGGCTTTGTGTGAGGCGTGAACTACAACAAATGCCAGCAAGAGAACGCAAACCCCAGAACTTGCTTATTCCGAAGGCCTCCAGGACGGCCCAGCGGGCTGGGTCTGCAGCAGAGTGTCCAGCCCCTCCCCACCCGGGGGGCACCTCCACCAGGCAGGGCGCTGAAAGGGAGTGGCTGTGAGGGTCCTGGGGACGGCGAAGACTTCTGCAGTGCTGGCTCTGCCCCGGGCATGGCAGTTCTAGCAGGACAGGAACTAAGGCAGGGGAAGGTTTAATAACCCAGCTGGTGATGGCACAGAGCGGGTTAAACCTAAGCAGCCTGACTCCAGTTTACCCTCCTGATCTCTAGGCCACTGGATCCCAAAGTGTGTTCCTGGGACACCTGGGGCAGTCTCCAAGACCCTTTTAGGCTGGCTATGGGGTCAGAATGACTTATCATCCAAGACATGCCTTTTCTTTCTATTCTCTTTCCCACAAGTACACAGTGGAGCTTTCAGAGTGTACCTGGCACGTGATCACATCACTCTGGCAGCCAATGTGCATGCTTGCAAATTCCTGTGGTTCCCAATTCCCTCACCTTTAATTTCTAATGCGGTAAATATTAACAGCTAAAATCCACGTCAATGAAAACTCTGGGATCTTCATAATGTTAGGAGTGAAAATGTCTTGGGACCAAAAACCGTGCAGTCTGCTGCCCAAGGCCACACTGTCTAGTATCTGTTGAGCATGACGCCCCTCCTAGGGAGTGGTTGAGGGGGACAGCTGGGGCCCATCGCAGAGAACTGCGGCTCTGCTCAGGGCTCTCCTGGTGGGTGCATGGAAACCTCAGAAGTAAATTCTGTGGCGCTGGAGTCCGTCATCGGCATTTCTGCCAGGCCAAGTCTCAGACAGGCTAAACCAGTGCTCCGCCTACTTTATCTCATTGAATCCTGCACTAGTGACTGGAAATACAGGAATGGGCAAAAGGAGGTTCATAGTTACAATACAAATAAGTAACCCAAGAATAAACTGTTTTGCATACTAACAATTATAAACCTGCTTTTTCCCCACCCTGTACTAAGCAAGAAAGGGGACTTTCCTGTGTTAATAAAGAATGATAGCCAATCCAAAAATAAATGAGCAAATGAGCACCCCAGATTGTTCAGGGGTGCACTGAAGTGTGCAACCCGCTGTACCATTACTCAAACCCCCTCAGCTCCCGTCCCCCCAGCCACCAGCCCAGTGGTAAACCTTCCTCTGGATCAAATGCACCGCACCGGCCCAGCGCTCCCCGTGGCCACGGGCCTGTAACATTCACCTGCTGATCGGAGGCACACTGGCTTTCAGACAGAGAATTCTCCCCAAAGTGCACGATGCTTGAACATACTGCTCTCCTAATTAGACCCCCCTCTGTCTGGCATCAGGCCCCCAGGACTGGTGCCTGGCTGGGGAAGAGGATCTTGTCCTTGGGTGGGGGGGGTGACCTCCCAGCTGCAGGGGTGGGGAACCTGGGAGACGAAAGGGACAGGAGGAGGTCTGGCTCCTGGCTCTGGCACTCCCTGACTGGGAAAGATGAACACAACCAAATTCAGGAAAGGAACCGCTCAGCCCTGCACTCATAAAAAGGCTCTTTCCTGTGTCATTTCTCCTTTGCCGAGGGCCACATGCACTTTCAATTCCTTGGAAACTTGAGGTGTGAAACTCGTCCATTCCAGCACGGGCCCACCCCATCGGGCTGACCTCTCGCAGTCCGCCTGGGGCCCCCGGCCATGCAGCCAGGTCTCAGCTGAAATGTAACTGGCCAGTGGGATGTGGGCTGTAGCCCTTTGTCCGAATCCCACCTTCTCTGCTTTCTCATTGGACAACCCTCTCAAGTCCAATGCACCCATTTCACAGGTGTTGAAATTAAGGCAGAGCTGCATGCAACTTGCATGTGGCGACAAAGGAGGGGACAACACCTGACCTGGAGCCCCGCCCCTGGCCTGCTGTTCCTTCCACCAGGTGCCACCAACCAGTCGTCTCCTCTCACTGCTCAAAAGGCACTGCTGGCAGGAGGGGTGTGCAGGACCCCCACACTCATCGGTGCCAACATCCTCTCTTCTAGCAGTCCCTTTTCCCCACCTCTAAAGTGGGTAAACACTCCTGATGGTCACAGGGCCTCTTTCTTCAGACAGCAAAGCCCTTTGCAAACTCCCATTAAAAGTTACATTACAAAAGTCGCTGGTTGGATTCCCAGCCAGAGCACATAACCAGGTTGCAAGGCAGGTGACATTGATGTTTCTATCTAAAAATAATGAATAAAATCTTCTTTAAAAAAAAGTTACAGCAGTGATTGTCAACCGTTGTCATCTCAAGGCACACATAAATTAACTACTAAAAGTCTGCAGCACACCAAAAAATGTTTGGTTTTTTTGCCATTCTGACCAAAAAAAAAAAAAAAGTGTAGGTTTGATTCAGTCCCACTGGATGGCTGCTGTTGTGCTGGCTGTTGTCATGTTTTATTAGACAGCGTCAGGGGAAAGAGGTCAGTGCCCCTGACTCACAGTCAGGTGCTGCAGGTGTTACAGGTCCCCGGGCCACCAGGGGCCTCCTGCAGCACACAGGTGAGAACTACCGCCTTCCGCAATCACTCCAGCAGGCAGAGTGAACAGGGGCTTAATGACCCCTAAGTCATTAAGTCCCCTAAGGGAGAAAGGAAGCCCAGGAAGAAACAGTGAAAGTATGGCCAAAGGTCTGACAAGCGTTTTGTGCCCACCTGCTCCACCGCACCTTAGCCCCTCACGGGGGAGTCAGGACAGCTGAAGATGCCAACATGACAGGTGTGGAAGCCCTAGGCCCCTGGGCCCCGCCACCTCCCCTACCCAGCCTGGTGACAACATCTCAACCCCCAGCAGGCAAATGTCCATCTTGTGAGTAACAGCAGCCCCAGGGAGCCACCAGTGCCCTTCCTCCAGAAGTCAGATCCACCAGCGGCTGAAAGCAGCAAACACGTCTCTGGGCCCTTCATTTGGAAAAGGAGAAAGGAACAGGGCAATATCTTACCCAAGGCCCCTATGGCCCAAGCACCTGCTGCTAGCAATGTGCTGCCTCCCAGGCACCCAGAAAAATCCAAACCAGTGTTACTCAAAGTGGCCATGACCATAAGGAAGTGACAACACAGAGAACTGGGGGTTACTGAGTAGCTATCACCTCACAGGCCACAAGCTTCTGTGTTTGAAAGGCCTGAGAAGCCCAATTTCCTCAACCCCTGGTGCCCAGGCCTGACCAGGACTTCCCTCCACTTACCAAGGTGCCCAGGAAGATGCTGGGGGGGGGGGTCTGGAGTCTGCTATTTGGAAGGAGGGGACAGGAAAGAAGAGCGAGGTGAGAAGAAAGAAAGGGACAGACAGGGGCTTGTTCATCTGTGTATTCCCAGCGGCCCGTGGCACACGGAGCCCCTAACAACGTCTGCAGAGGAACAACAGTGGGGGGGGACAGAGGACCAGCCGGTCAGCTGACGAACGAGTCACCAGGATGTGGGGATGTGAGAACAGGGCTCCTTCCACTTTCCAAGTCCCATTCCTTTCTTCATGCTTTTACTGAATAAACACTTATTGTTTATTCATTACTACATGCTAAGTACCATATAAGAACCCAAAGGAAGAGAAAGAATAAATGGCGACAGAGGGGTATAAATAAGTATTTATTGAGTTCTTTCTATATGCCAGACAAAGCCTTAAACTGTAAAAACTGATGCTAATGCTCCAGGAACTCAGTATAGTTTTAAAAAAGCAAAACACCGGCCTGTGAACCCAAAGGTCGCTGGTTCGATTCCCAGTCAGGGCACATAACCAGTTTGCAAGCCAGGTCTCCAGCCAGGTCCGCAGCTGGACGCAGGTGAAAAGCAACCAGACATTGATGCTTCTCTCCCTTTCTTCCTCTCTTCCTCTCTCCCTTCCCCTCTCCCCGAAAAAATAATAAAATCTTAAAAAAAAAAAAAAAAGTAAAAAAGCACAACAGTTCACAAAGATCGTGGTGAGAGGAGCCGTGACAGAGGTGGGGACCAAGGGAGCAAGGAGCGGGGACGTGGCCAGCTCTGAGGGTGGATGTACAAGTGGCCCTCAGGGCCTCACTGCAGGGGCTGCTGGTACTGGAGCAGGGGTCCGAGGATTGGGGACAATGACCGCGGGGCCCTCCTGAAAGCCGCAGGGGGTGCCCATGGCCAGGAGACGGGAGGACAAAGCTGGTGGCAAAGGTAGGTCCAACAATGACAACATGATGGTATCTAGGGGGCAATACCATCAACTCAAAAATCTGATGGGGAACGAGGTAGACAGGCAAGGCAAACGCTAACCTGTGTTCCTCCACCAGGAGGAGAAAATGTCATTTTTTCCTTGATAACAAGGCCAAGGCAGGAGGGCACTTTCTTTTCTTTCTCTGTTTCCCTTTTTGTTTTGTTTTGTCTCCTCTGCAGCCTGTGCATCCACCAGAGATCACAGAAGTCACAGACCCTGTACCTACAAGGACGAGGCAGGGGCACCGGAGGCCAAGCCCCTGGGTGGGGAGCACGTCCCCAGAAAGCACCGACTCCAACCCAGCCCGGACCTCCTGCGGGTAGGAGCGCAGATCTCTGAGGGAAGCTGGAAATCTAGATCTGGGTGCCATCTCCCCATTTTAATTTCAGTAGCCAATTCGAAGCTGTCAAAACCTGGGTGGACTGTGGTGCATATCCCAGCAAGACAGACAGCTGGCAGAAGAATGGCTTCATCAGAAGGGAGGGCGGACAGAGGTGACACATCACAGGAGCTGCTCCTGGGTCCTGCAATCCACACGCTAGGAAACAAGGCTTCTGGCCACTGGCCCCCCTGCTGGCATCTCTTGGTCTCAACTTCTTTCCATTACTTTGTATCTTGACTGAATCAATCTCATATGCCTTAAACACAGGGAACATGATCTAGAGGAAGATACAAGGCCCCGAGGAGATTACACTGTACCCTGATGGATGCAGGCCAGAGGCAGCATCCCTTCTTGCCTCGGGGGGTGAGGGGGGTGCTGCGGGGTGTCTTCGTGGAGCCAGCAAGGGCTCCAACTCAGAGCAGCCCTCCAGACCTGTCCTTAATTGGGGGTGGGGGACAACGTATTGCTGGACTGATCTTGCTCAACAGGGATCTTTGCCAGGACTGTTCAGCTCAAAACCAAACAGCTTCAACTGATACCAGATCCTTCGAAGAATAAACTCAGTGGGGAAAAAGGTAAAAACAGAAAGTAAAATGCAGCAAGGTGCTGGGATCAGAGTAAGACATGCCAGTCCTAGAGACGGCTTGTGGTGCCCATCACCTCAGACAGTTGAAGCCTGCTCACCCCACCCCGGGAACGCAGAGGCAAAAGCACGGGATTTGGGGACAGAGCTCTGGCTTTGCACCTGTTAGCTGGGTGGCCTTGATCAGGTCCCTCAGCCTCAGTTCCTCGTCCAGAAAGCAGTCACTCTGATGATAATGCTGCAGATGAGCAGGGCTGTACAGGCTCCAGGCACTGAACAAATATTAATTGCTCTGCTTTTTTGGGGTAATTTAAGGGGCAACTCCGGACACTCCTGGGGCTCAATACTGAGTCAAGCAAAGTGACTGCCGTTCACAGAAGGTTTACCGTGGAACTGCTGCTCTCCCTGGCTCCAGCCCCTCCTCACCGCTCCCAGACAACTCTTCCTTGCCAGCTGCTTCGAGGCCTGAAATCACACTACAGGAAGGTCGTGGAGGCCTTGGCCCCTGGGGCGTCTGGCCCATTTCCCACCCCACCTATGGTAGCATTGGCAGTTGTTGCCAGAGCGACCTGCGCAGTTCAATCCCAGAGGGTTACACAGAACTGTCCCCGTCCCACCCCTCATGTCAAGGACACCTGCGGCTGCTGGAGGAAAGTCCTAATCCCACTTCTTAGTGAAAAAATATTGGTTGACCCGATCTATTTTTTTTCCAAAAACGATTCCAGCCACGCAGCCAAGTAGCAGACTGAGTCACCTGACTTCACACAGGTGACAGCAAATCAAAACATCATGAGTCTCACCTGGCCCAAAACACCGTCAAATTCCTCGACCCTGCAATTGTGACAGGTTGGCAGGTAAGCCCCAGAAGGGAGGCCTTTTCAGTGTTCAGTCTTTGTGAGGAATTTCTGGAGTGGGGGTTGGGGGGTCCCTCCCACCCCAATGCTGAGCAGTTAAGAGAGTACGAAGGGTAACAGAAAGAGTTCTGAGCTTTGGAGCCAAATGGTCCTGGATTTTTTTTTTTTTTTTTATTGTTGTTGTATTACATCCATCCCCTTTGGTCCTGGATTTAAATCCCAGCATGACCTTTCACTAGCTACTTAACCTTAAACAAATTACTCGGCCTTTCTGCCCTGGCCGAGTGGCTCCGTTGGTTGAAGCATCATCCTGTACGCCAAAAGGTTGGGGGCTTGATTCCCCGTCAGGATACATATCTAGGTGTGGGTTCAATCCCTGGTCAGGGCACGTACGGGAGGCATCCGATAGACGTTCTATCTCACTTCTATGTATTTTTTTCTCTTTCTCCTGCTTCTTCTCTCTCTAAAATCAATAAGCATATCCTTGAGTGAGGATTTTAAAAAATTATTCAGCTTTTCTGATTCCATTCCATCATCAGGTGGTTGTAAGACTTGAATGCGAATTAAACGACAGTGTCTAGAAAAAGCACCAAGCAGGTGCTAGGTGGCACAAGTCACACACACTCACACCTCTCCCACCTCATTCTGTAAACCGCTGCCTGACCACCTTTCCAGGCCCCAGCTGGAGGGCGCTGAAGAGCAGGTCCCAGAGGGAAGCAAACTTGGGGTGTGACTGTGGGAAACAGGCTCCAAGCAAATCTGAACCAGGATCCTCAAATGTAAGTGTGCCCCAAAATCTACCAGGCGCTGTACAATCTCTCAGGACAAGGCTTCTGAAGGAAACTCATCCGCATGTAAATATCTGTATAAGCAACAGAAGGCACCAAATAACTCCAACTGACCCCTCCTCTCCCAGAGGCCGGACCTCAAGTGTGAAGACTCAGGAATGATGAGCCAATTGCCAGGCCAAACGGAGGTAGGGGGCACCCTCATCCCCTAGTTTTTATCCACCTCCGTTTTCATTGGGACCCTCCCTTCCAATCCTCCAGACCACCTGGGAGGCACAGGCCCCCTGACCTCTGACAGCCAATCACTGGGTTTTATCTAGTCGCTGTTCCAACGCCTTTTTGGTGCCTCCACCCTGTCCTTCTGCAAACTCCAAATGGTCTTCCCACCTCCAGGGTCTCCTCCTCACAACCAGCTAGATTAACTCTTTGAGAACAATTCCCCCACTCCCTCGCCTTCCCTAACGCTACTCATCTCCTCCCTGCCCCTCCCCTTACCTCCCACCTGTGGGGGCAGCCAGGACATGGCACCTTCATGTTCTTTCCCCACTGGCTGTAACCACTCCTGCTTTATGAACCTTTTCAACTTTCTTTTCTTAAGAGAGAGGGAGGAAGGGACAGAGAGAGAGAGAGAGAGAGAGAGAGAGAGAGAGAGAGAGAGAAACTGACGTAAGAGAGCCTGGGTGCCTCCCATACATACCATGATCAGGGATCAAACCTGCAAGCTACATGTGTACACTGACCAGGGATCGAACCCTCAATCTATATGCCCTAAACTGGAATTAAATCCCCGAGTTTGTGGTGTATGGGACAATGCTCCAACCAAATGAGCCATTTGGCCAGGAATCAGCTTTTTTTTTTTAAAACAGAGGACATTTTTGTTTTTTTCAAACATTACCCATTACCTCAAAACCCTCAGTGGACGGTACAAATCAGAGGCCATTCTACGGGCAAAGGGGTAGACACAGAGCCCTATTCCCCTTAAGCCTCAAGAGGGAGCACCCCCACCCGCATGCCTGCCTGGATGTGGTTAGAAAACCACTGCGCTAACCCCTCACCTCTGCGGATCCCGACCCTCCCAGCCTGGCCGCTGCCCAAGGCCCTCCTCTACCCGCTTCCAGCTGCCGGGTCTCCCCTGCCCAGAGGACAGTGAGGAGAGCTGTCTGGCACTTACAGAGCGGGGGGAGTAGGTGAAGTCTAGGGAGAAGGAGCAAGGAGGGTGGCCCAGAGGAGCTCACACCCGAAGGACGAGCAGGCACTTTTGGGGTGAGCAGGAGCGGGAGGCTGCAGGCTCCAGGAGGCAGGCGCCGCAGAGGCGGGCGGTGCAGCTGCCCACTGACTCCTCAAGGGCCAGGGTGGAACCAGGGCTGACCACCTGTCCCTGTTCCCCTCTCCAAGCCTCGCTCCCGTCAGCGAAACAGCTAAGACGGCAGTGACAGAGCTCGTGTACCACGCTCACCCGCACAGAGCACTGTGCTGGGCGCTCCGCACCTAGCAACTCGCACGACCCTCACCATGGACCCCCGCCGCTGCGTATGCCTCGGCTTTCCTCACCTGACAGGCTAGAAAACTGGGCCAAAGAGAAGCTGCAGAGCCTGAATTTCCCCCAAGGCAGTCTGGCTGTGGGGCCACCCTCCACCGCTGCACTGTCACCTTCGGCAAGTCCATGTCCGTGAAACACAGTGCCCCGCTCTGGATACAACTTCATAGGTGGTTGCTATTACTCTATCTTTCAACTAATCTCCTGAAGTACAGGGCCTCTCGATGTTCAGGACCCAGAATAACTCTGTCCTTAACAAATACCAGTGTGACACCGACTCTCTTTTACCATCCCCAGGAGAAGGCCAAACTCCTGCACCAGGCGCACAGGGCCCTGGAGCCCCGGGTCTCCCAGCAGCCCGGGTGCACCTGCCACTGGCCCTGCAGGGGAAGCCCACTGATCGAAGGCTCCCAGTCCAGAAAGCAGACAGCCCCGCACCCCCAGTCACTGTGGCTGGGGAGCTGGGGCAGGCTGCTGAATCTCCCCACAGCTTGGTATCTTCTGCAGGGGGACGGTTCCCACAAGAATGAAATGGATGGTCACGATGTGCACCACGGCTGAGCTCATGCACTCGGGCCAGTCCCGCCTCTGCACCTCAAGCGCTTCCCCGTGGATGCTGCAGAGGGAGAACAAGATTCCTCCAGGGATGGCATCGGTCAGCAGAGCAACACAACTCCAGCGGCTGGAGGTAACTCGGGTCAATAGCCTTCAGCTTCAGGCAATAGGATGGCCAAGAAACATGTTGTTTAACAAGGAGCCTATTCTTGAAACCCAGCCACTTGGCAAAGCTTGTTCCGTCGCGGGCCCCTGGCTCCAGCTTGAAAAGAAAGCCACCCTAAGCTGCTTCACACCAAACTTTCATTTGTTTCTCTGTTGTCCCAACTGTTCGGATGACTTGGGAGGATCCCAGACTCCAGGTGTCAGTCCTCCACCCCACCCCCACTTTCAAATCTGCCCAGAGCAAACTGAGCTAGCAAGTTCAACCATCCCTCTAAAGAAGGATCAAGATTAAGGTCAAGGCAAAAGCATACTCGACAAATATCTAGGAGTCTACATGGAATCAATCACTCAAGGTGTATCTGTCCAAAGTCTCAGGTGGTCAGACTCCCTGTTTTCCCTGCTTTGGGGTCAGCCCAGGCTGGCACAAGGTGGGACAGCTTTGGTGCCCTGCCCTTGCCGGTGATGTGTGAGCCTAAAAACTTGTGGGTCCACCAGAGGCAGGCAGGTATGTTGAGTCAACAGTGCAGCCACACAGAACTGCTCCTGCCTCGGGCGCACTCCACGAAGGCCTTTATCTGCAGGCCGACGGCGGCGGGCTGAAGGCAGGGATGCCAGGGCTGCACTGAGCTCTGGGCCCACTTGCATCCTTATGCAGAATGTCCACTCTGAGCCAGTCCCTCGGAGCTGCCCTCCTGACTCCCACAGACCCAGCCAGCCCTTTCCCACGGCCCAGTAATCGCTAGGGAGCAGTTAACCAGAGCTCTCACATCCCTGCTTAGAGCCTTCCATAGCTCCCCAGTGCTTTGGTATTATGGGCAAAATCTTTCCCTCCTCGGCTTAGTGTACAAGGCCCTGTATCTGCCGACCCCAAGCCTCCCGTTCCAGCCAGATCTCCCCCGACACACACCCCCTGGCACACCATGGGATGCTCTCCCCACCCCAGCTCTTTCTGTTCTGCCTACTTTCCCAGGACAAACAGGCGTGACAAACATTCCACAGCTACATATGGATCACTAGGATAGGGACCTCGCCCTCAGCCAGTCCTGAGCCTTCCCTCTGCCTTCCATCTGCTCTTCCCATTCCCTCCTCCTGGAACTTCTTTCCCACGCCTTCTCCAGCTCAAAAATGCCTGCCCATCCTTCACGTGTTAGATCCTCTGGGAAGGTTCCTTGCTCCTCCTTCCAAACCATTCACCCTCCCTCCACGGTGCTCTGTAAGTATCACAGCGCACCTGTTATGTAGGAATCGGCACCTTTGTCCAGCAAGATTGTGAGCTCCCCCGGGGCACTGCCCATGACTCACGCATGTCCTATTCTAGCACCCAAGGCCATGCTGGGCACAAAGGCACCCAATGGCTGCTAACCAGACAGGGACTTTCAGTAACATAGAGGAACGGGGCCCAGACTTACTCCCTGGCCTCAAACTTGTAAGGACCACACAAACGGATAAAACAACAGTTTTCAGACAATGACTCGGTGCTAGAGGGGTTCCTGAGAGGGGAAGCAAACAAGATAAGCCCCATAGATGCCCTAACTCAGGGAGGGAAGGGAGCCCAGGGGAACCCAGGTGGAGCCCAAGTCCTCTAGCTGCAGAGAGGAAGCTGGGACTCAGGGAAGGGGGTGGGGGGCAGAGCCCACCTGGCAGGATACCGGAAAGGAGGGAGCTATGCAAGGAGAGAACTTGAGAAATCGCAGAGCCCCCCTCCAGTCTTCAGCTGGGGACAGACAGTAATGATCAGAATTAGACGGGACAATCCTTAGACCTCAAGTTGAACCAAAAACAATGTGCCCGAGCAGGGAAACCTCATAACTCACAGGACATCAATAAAGCACTGAAGAGAGTATTGCCTTGGTAGTGCAAAAAATTCACTCTCGTCTAACAGCTGCTTTGATCCCAGCAAACAAACCTTAAAAGCAAACCTTTTCAGGATCAAACTGTTTTCAAGCAACTTAACAGTTGCTCAAATTAATACCAAGAATAGTCAAAGAAATACAAAAATATCTAACACCCGCCCCCAAGAAAATTTGCAACATCCAATCAAAAAATAGCAAAGAAGCAATAAAAGTGATCCATAATGAGGGGAGAAATCAATCAATAGAAACAGACTCAGAAACATAAATAACAACTAGCAGGCAAGGACCATTAACATGGTTACTACAAGAGCTGTGGAACAAGTTGAAGCATCTAATATATACATAACTGGAGTCAGCAAGGAAAAAGAAAGGAAAATAGAGAAGATACCTGAAGAATTGCTGTCTGAAAATTTTCCAAATTTCATGAAAGCTAAAAACCCACAGATCCAAAAACCTCAATTAACCCAAGCACATGAAACATCAAGAAAACTATACCAAGGTACAACATAATTAAAGCGTTTAAAACCAGTGATTACGGAAGTCAGAAGGAAAAAAGGTACATTTACCAACAGAACAAAAAAATAAGAATGACAACAAATTACTCACATGAAACAATACAAGCCAGAGACACTGCAACCACATCTTTAAATGCTGAAAGAAAAATAATAAATCTAGAATTCTATATCTGGAGAAAATGCCTTCCAAAACCAGAGGCAAAAAATACAGACTTTCTCAGACATCCAAAAGTTGAAAGAATGCATCACCAACAGACCAACACCAAAAGCAGTATTAAATAAAGTCATCAGACAGAGGGGAGCAAAAAGGGGTTGGATGTAATACAACAATAAAATTTTTAAATAAATAAATAAATAAAGTCCTCAAGTCAGAAGGACGATGAAACAAAATGGCAATCTGGACGTATACAGAAGAATAAAGAGCACCAGAAGTGATAAACATGTAAGTAAATAATAAAAGATCTTTTCTTTTGTATTTATTATTTTTAAAGAGTTTATTATTTTTAGAGAGAAGGGCAAGAAAGGAGGAAGAAAGGGAGAGAAACATCAACGTATGGTTGACTTTCACCTGCCTCCAGCTACGGACCTGGCTGGAGACCTAGCTTGCAACCTGGGGATGTGCCAAGAATCAAATCAGTGATCCTTGAGTTTGCAGGCTGGTGCCAATCCACTGAGCCACACCAACCAGGGTGTCTTTTTTCTTTACAAAATAAATGGCTATTATTTTACAGCAAAAATAATAACGATATATTGTGGGATTTATAACAACATAGAGGTAAAATGTGTGACAATAACAAAGATCAAGAGAGAGTAAATGAAAATAACGATTGTAAGATTTGTGTGCTACATGGTGAAATGGTGTTATACCACTTAATGATAGACTGCAGCAAGTTAAAGATGTATGCAGAGCCTCTTCAACAACCACAGAAAAGAAAAGTTATAGCTAATAAACTAACAAAGGAAACAAAATGTAATCATAAAAGTGACTCAGTCCCAAAGAGGTCAGGAAAAAAAAAGAAAAATGGGAAGAAAGAACATGGAACAGATTGAAAAAAACAGCAAGATGGAAAAGTTAAACCCAACTCCACTAATAATCATATTATGTCTAAAGGGTCTAAACATCTCAATTTTAAAAAGCTTATTTAATTTTAGACAGAGAGGAAGGGAAGAAGGAAGAGAGGGAGAGAAACATCATGCGTGAGAGATACACGGATAGGATGCCTCTCACATAGCCGGGACCTGGCCTGCAACCCAGGCACGAGCCCTGATGGGGAATCAAACAACCTTTTGGTTCGAAGGCCAGCACGCAATCCACTGAGCCAACCCAGCCAGGGCTGACTACCCCAATTAAAGGAAGAGATCATAAAATTGGATTTTTACAAAATGCAAAACCCATCTCTAGGCTGCCTACAAAATACCCTCTTTCAATATAAAGACGCAAGTAGTTTAAAAGTAGAAGGATGTAAAGAGATACATCACGCTAACACTAATTTTTAAAATCCCTATCCATTGTTTTAATTATGGTAAAACCTACGTAACATAAAATTTACCACTGGAAACACTTTTAAGTGTGCAACTCAGTGACATTAAGCACATCGACGCTGCGGTACAGCCATCACTGCTCCATCTACAGAACTTTTCATCATCTTCACTGGAAACTGTCCCCATTCCCTCCCCATTCCTCCCCTCAACCAGGGCTTCTTTCTGCCTCTATGCATTCAACTACTCCAGGAATCTATGTAAGAGACAACACGCAACGTGTCCCTAGTGACTGACTTGTTTCCCTTATCTCTTCAAGTTTCATCCGTGCTGTAGCATGTGTCAAAACTTCCTGTTTAAAGCTGGGTAGTGTTAGATTGCATACATGTGCCACCTTCTGTTTACCCACTCACACCTCTGTCCGTGGACACTTGGGTGGCGTCCACCTTTGGCTACTGTGAATAATGCTGCCATGAACACTGGTGTACAGGGACATTTGAATCTCAGCTTACACCTCTTTAGGGCATAAACTGAGAAATGGAACTGCTGGATCATATATACGGCAATTCTATCCTTCATTTTTTGAGGAACTGCCATGCTGTTTTTCACAGAAGCTGCATAGGTTACACTCCCACCTGAAATAACGAAGAGTTCCAATTTCTCCACATCTTTAACTACTTTTTTTAAAAACAGCCATTCTAAATAGAGTAAAGTGGCATCTCACTGACATTTTGAATTGCTTTTCCCCAATGACGAGTTATGTTATTATATCTTCATGAGCTTATTGGTCACTTGCATATCTGCCGTGGAGAAATGTCAAGTCTCTTGCCCATTTTAATCAAGTTGCTTTTTTGTTGGTGAGCTGTAGGAGTTTTTTATATATTCTGGATGTTAATCCACTAACACTTAAGTTTTTAAAACCTGAATTAACTGTATTAAAATGAGACAAAGTAGGTTTCAGAGCAAAAAACATTACCAGAGACTAAAAGGGTTATTTCATGATAAAGGAAGTCAATTAATCAAAGGAAAATGACATTCTAAACTATTTATGTACAAAAACAGAGATTCAAAACACATGAAGCAAAAACTGATAAAACTCTAAGGAGAAATAGACAAATCCACAATTATAGTTACATTTCTTTCTTTTTTTTAAAGATTTTATTTCATTATTTTTAGAAAGAGGGGCAGGGAGAGAGGCAGAGAGGGAGAGAGACATCAATGTATGGTTGCTTTTCACCTGCCTCCAGCCACAGATCTGACTGGAGACCTGGCTTGCAACTTGGTTATGTGCCCTGGCTGGGGAATTGAACATGCGACCTTTGGGTTCGCAGGCCGGCACCTTAGCCACTGTGCTACCAGCCAGGGCTACAGTTACATTTCAATGCCCCTCTTTCAATAATTGATGGAACAAGTAGATAGAAAAGTAGTGAGGACACAGAAGACTTGTAACAGCACTACCAACCAACTTGACTTAATAAACATTTACAGAGCACTCCACTCATGGCAACAAAAAACGCATTCTTCGCAAGTACTCGTAGAACATGTACCAAAACAGACCATATCCTGGGCCGTAAAACAAGTCTCAGTAAGTCAAAACAATTCAAATCATACAAAACACATCCTCTGTTTACAAAGAAATTAAATTAAAAACCAACATTTCTCCCTGGCGGGCAGCACAATGAATAAGGCACTGGCCTGCGAACCCAAAGGTCACTGGTTCAATTCCCGCCAGGACACATAACCAGGTTGCAAGCCAGGTCCCTGGCTGGAGGCAGGTGAAAGGCAGCCATACATTGATGACTCTCTCCCTCTCTGCTTCTCTCCCTCATCCTCTCTCTAAAAAATATAACAAAGTCTTTTTAAAAAAAAGTAAGAAAGAAAGAAACCAACATTTCCTGGACAGAAAGAGAATAAAGTAACATTACAATGTGAACTTTGACTCTTTAACTACTTGTAATCCTGCTGCGGAGGGAGCAGATAAATTAGCAATGGGACTAAAAGTACTTACATGTCTGCTTGCTTTGTATACCTGACCTGGGTTGTTTGTAACCACACATGGGTGTCTCCTCTCTCCTCTTCTCTGGAACCCATCCTAAGCCCCAGGGGACCTGCTCCATGGGCCCCAGACAAATCACGTCAAACCTGTTGGCTCAAGCTTTTCACCAACTTGTGAAAGGGGAAAACTTGTGAGTGGTGGAAGAAATACCATGGAGGAAGCACATGCTAAGCAACTCTGCCTTCACAGCTCCCAAAACCTCAGACTGTTGTTATTACAGAAATCTCTTTGATAAGAGACAACTTTCCAGGAATAATTCAGAATCTTTGGAATACTCCAGACCCTGAAACAGAAACTAAAAGCATTCCAAACAACAGAGATTCAATCAGATTAAAACAAAGACCTGATTATGTCAGTCTGGAAAAACCCTAGTCGTACCGGCCAGTAATGTCCAAAGATGATTTATATGGATAGTTATATCCATGCCCTTTTAGGATTTTGGTCAGATTAGCCAATTCACAGCAAGAAGGGAAAAGGAAACAAGATTCCCTAAGAAAAATCTCACTTCCGAGCTCAACAGCAAATCTACAAACTTCCTTAGGTAGTGTGCTTCCCAAATCTGCCTTATCATAAGACTCACCCAGTTAAAAGTATAGATTCATGGGACCCCCACTAGTTTAAGCAGGAATATCTAGATGTGTGGCTATGGATTTTTAATTTTTTTTAATTGTTTTTACTTTTATTATTTTTAGAGAGAGGGGAAGGGAGAGAGGCAGAGAGGGAGAGAGACATCAATGTTCGGTTGCATTTCACCTGCCTCCAGTTTCGGACCTGGCTGGAGACCTGGCTTGCAACCTGGTTATGTGCCCTGGCTGGGAATCGAACCAGCAACCCCTGGGTTCGCAGGCCGGCGCCCTATCCACTGTGCCATCAGCCAGGACGTGGCTATGGATTTTTAATAAGCATCACAGATGATTCTTATGGTCCAGCAAGTACATATCAGCTTTGAAATGAGACTACTAGCAAGTTAAAAATATCAACTCAGCCAGCCACTCAATGCCTATGTGACCCTAGCCAATTATCTACCATCTTTATAAACTCACTTGCCATCTGTAAAATGGGATCAGAACCTAACATGAAGTGTTCTCAGATTTCAGCATGTTCACAAAGCCCCCTGAACAGGGCCAAAAGCACGTGAAGCCAAGCAAGAAGTCAAGAGTTACTGCTACCTATAAAATGGCCACCAGTAGCGACCCAGATGAAGAAATCTACAATAAAAAATTTTTACCTAATGAAAATTGCAAAGGCACCATACCACATCTCTGAGATAATATAGGGAAAAATGTTTTTCTGGGTACAATACCAACAACATACTCTCACGTCAATGTCCCGTATTTTGCCCCAAGTCCTCATTCCCATCCAGAACCAGCAGGCAGTCCTGACAAGGCTGCAGCTTCCGACAACAGCCAAAAAAAAAAAAAAAAAAGGCTTGCCTTCCCAAATCCCTCTGTCACCATCACTTCCAGCTATAGGACTGATGGCCCAGACCTGAGAATCAGATGGCAGCACCTTGGGTCAACCAGTAGGAAATAAGACTCCGGGATAAAAGGCAGGGAGCCGATGTAGGGGGTGGAAAAGGCCTGAGTCCGCAGCAGCTACTGATGAAGCAAAGAGAAGTGAGTCTGACATTTCCAGAGCTAAAGGTGGACCTTACTCAGGTGAGTGAGTCCATACACTGCAAGTCTGCGAAAGCACTGACTTGTTAGGGGCTCAGACCCTGCAGCAGGCAGTGAACTCTGCCAGTAACTCCCAGCATAGCCCCAGGCCGCTTCTTCCTTCATCCACAGAGTGGGAAATCAGCACCTCACTGGCTGTGGGAAGGAAATGAGCAGGAACCAGGCACCTGCTGGAGATATACAGAGGGTTCCCGACTTCCAATTTTTCAACTTTATGATGGGGCAAAGGTGATACACATAATAAATTACCTGAGCTATTCAACAGTTTGCTCTAAGATAGGGTTTGAAGCCCTGGCTGGCAGTACAGTGGATAAGGCTCCGGCCTGTGAACCCTAAAGGTCGCTGGTTCAATTCCCAGCCAGGGCACATAACCAGGTTGCAAGCCAGGTCTCCAGCCAGGTCTGTAGCTGGAGGCAGGTAAAAGGCAACCATACACGGGTGTTTCTCTCCCTTTCTTCCTCCCTCTCTGCCCTTTTCTCTGAAAATAATCGATAAAAATCTTTTAAATAAATTTAAAAAATAGGGTTCAGTTAGATGATTGTGCCCAACTGTTGGCTCATTCAGGCAAGCTAGGCTGTTACAATGTTCAGAAAGTTGGGTCCTCCTAAATGAATTTTTAATTATTCTCAATTTTAGATGGGTTTATCAGGACGCAACCCTGTTTAAATCAAGGAGTATCTAAATACATATCTATAGTATGCCTATACCTACACTCACACACACAACCCACTGCCCTTTGTACCCAGAAAATACCGGGCACATACTGGGCATAGACAGACACACCAATGCCCTTGGTTCCCAGCAAATCCAGGGATAACGGGTGGTCAGTGATGCTGGGTGGTCCAGATGTGGGACCAGAGAAAAGCGTAAGGTCAGAGTTAAGGCTTAATGCCCATCCTGTCACTGCCCTGGAGAAAGGGCACACGTCCGGGAGTCAAAGGCCAGAGTGGCCACTCTGCCACGCCTCCCAGGAGCCCTCTGCCAGTCGGACCCCACTCTTGGGCCTGTCTCCCTCCCCATCCGTACAGAGGGCAAACTGCTCCGATGCCACCAAAACTGTCAGCAAAATGCTCCGACAGGGGCGGAGGATGAAGGGCGGTGGTGAGAGGGGGCGGGGCTGGGGGCGAGACCGAGGGGCAGCAGGGGGAGCGCCTGGCACCTCTGTCACTCCCTCCCGGCCACTGCGTGGGGAATGGGAACCAGACCTCAGGGGCGACCGTCACGCGCCTGTCGCGCCCAATCACCGGCCTCTGCCAGAGTGAGGCAGGAAGGAGGGGGCGCGCTGGCGGCCACTGCAGCACCACCCCCATCCCGGCCCTCGCCCCTCCCTGGGTCTCGCTCACCTGCCCCGGCTGCCGCCACGGTCACAGCTGCTGCGGGTTAAACCACGGCCCACGCCCACACTTCCGGGGTCCGCAAGGCCCGCCCACTCCTGCCGGATGTGACACCCCTCCAACGTCCGGGTCTGGGAGCGGGGCCCACACGACCGGTGCTCAAGTTGAGCACCTCACGTTCCGCTGAGTCACGACACGGGCCCCCTCCACCCGACGCACTTGTGTGCACGAGGGGCCACACCCATGGGAAGACCCACCAGACCCGGCCAGCAGGGCGGAAGCCCCGCCCCGCCCCGGCGCGCCCCGCCCCGCAGGCTTCTGGCCCCGCCCCCAGGAGGGAACACCGCCCCTGAGGTGGTGCCCGGCGGCCTCGGGCGAGTGCGCCTGCGCAGCTCTGCCCCGTCTTCTCCATTGGGCGGGCCAGTTCTGGCTGTTTCACGGGGCTCCGCTTGGGGGAGGCTCCCCAAAGCTGCGCGCAAAGAACCCGGCAGAAAAGGAATGGGATGTCAGCACATAGAGAGTTCCCTGGCTGGTAGTACAGTGGATAAGGCGCCAGCCTGCGAACCCGAAGGTCGCTGGTTCGATTCCCCAGCCAGGGCACATAACCAGGTCTCCGGCCAGGTCCGTGACTGGAGGCAGGTGGAAGGCAACGGTACACTAATACCTCTCTCCCTCCCCTTCTCTCTGAAATTAATAAATAAAATCTTAAAAATAAAAAGACAATAAACTCACAACTATCAGCAACAGGACCTAAATAATAAAAATGAAAACAAACACAAGCAAACAACCAGAATAGGACTAGAATCATAGGTATGGCAATCATTGGGAGGGTTATCAGCTGGGAGGGGAAAGGGAGTGAAAAGGGGAAATGGTGCAGGAATTAGGAAACACAGTTTGTGGGTACAGGATAGACAGGGGGAAGTTGAGAATAATAGAGGAAAGGGTGAAATCAGAGAACTTGTATGCACAACCCATGGACATGAACTAAGCAGGGATGGGACTGTGGGAGGGAAAGGGACGCTTGGGTGGAGGGGAGCAAAGGGAATAATTTAGGACAACTTTAACAGCATAATCAATAAAATATACTTAAAAATTAATTAAATTAAATTAAAAAAAAGAAGTAGCCTCCCTCAGGTTTTCTCCCTCAGTGGCTTGTGAGATGCAGGGCTCCCTGCCAACCTGTGTTGGATGTGAGAAAAAGTAAACCTTAGTTGTGCCAAACCCCAGAAGTTTGGGGGGTTGTATGCCTCCCTCGTGTATGTAATTCAGGGTATCTTCTCTGAATCAGGAGGGCATGACAATTAGGATCTACTAACTGTCTCCTTCCTTTGGTGATCAAACCCCTGGTCTCGGACCATCCACTAAAGAGTACATTTCCTAGCCTGCCCTTCACCTAAAAGTACGCTTGCGACTTCCTTAAAGCCAAGAAGCTGTGACTGGAAGAATTATTGATAACTTCAGGTTACGCCTTTGCGGAAAGGGGCACATCCTGCTTTCCCTTCTCTATTTTCTGCCAGCTGGAATGACAGGTGTGATGACAGGTGCTGGAGCAGCCACATGAAACCAAGCGATGAATACGCCATGGAGATGGCAAAGCAACCAGAAAAAATGTGGGGCCCCATCGCTGTGGAACCACCTGGACTGTTACCCGAGAGAGAAAGGAAAGTGTGTTTCTTGTATGCCTCTGTTATTCAGGCTGTGGTTGTAGCAGCTGAGTCTGTTGCCTAATACCTGTCATTTAATAGCCAACCTGTGTATTAGGCTTGTCCTAACAATTACACCGTGGTGGATATTGTATCTACTTCCATGGGCTTATGAATGAGTCAAGCGAGATCCCTGTCCTCCAGGACATGTGATCTAGCAGGGCTTTCAGAAAATCAAGCCAGGGCAAAGCCACATGGCAGGGAAACTTGACACAGGGGAGAGGAAGCTAAACTAGTCATTTGCCGGACGAAGGGGACTCTCTTAGGTGAGGCTTCCCAGAAGCAGGCCATGAGACGAAGTTTCACGTACAAGCGATTTATTTCTAAATTGCTCCCAGGAAAATCAGCGAGGGAGCAGAGGAAGCAGGACGGAGAAGGATGAGGTCCAGCACGGGTGTGATTTCGTGCAAGTCCTACTGAGGGGAGCGCCTGCCTGCTCCCACAAAGAACTCTGGAACATAAAACGAACCTCAAAAGTGTGGAACTCTTCTCTCTCTCTCTCTCCCTCTCTCAAAAAAATAAAAATAAAAATAAAAATAAAAAAAGCGTGGAACTCAAAGGCTGCTCCCAGCCACTGGCTGGGCACTACAGGTGTCTATGGGCCGCTGCAGTAGGTTCTCCAACGATCCTCCAGGTGCCACAAGAAGAAAAAGCCCACCTAAGCCGGGGAAAACGCGACCTAGCGGGGGCCCCCATCACCTCCCCTCTCTCCAGCACCCCATTTGGAACCCCACCAAGGCTTTTGGGAAAAGCCCCTTCGAGTCTGGCGAGGCAGAGATACCTTAAATGTAGGGGACCTCATTTCTGATGACCCAGGGAAGCTGGCTCAGGAGTGCATTTGACCCCAGTGGCACCCACAGTATTTAAAGCCCCTCCCCGCCTCCCCCACCCCCACCCCCATCCCCACGCAAACACACACAGGTTTTTCAAGAGCAAAATGTGGAGTGGAATGTGACCGTTAATGGGGCTCAGCCAAGACAGGCCAGGATCAGTCTCCAGGTGGGACCCCCTTGAACCTGAAGCCTTTGGAGTCCCACCGCAGCTCCTGCCTCATGCTTCCATCCTCAATGGCCGTGACAAGGCCCCAGGAAGTCAAACCCATCTCCTCAACCCCGAGGGCCAGCTGGATGGCCCAAAGAAAGGACAGCCACGCCCCCTAGGCAGCCTGGGACTAGCTAGAGGTCAGACGGTCTCAGGCGTGGAGGTCTGCAGAGCTGTCTGTCCATCCCACAGATACACAGTCCCGCACCACAAAGGTCCCTGCTTTGTCACTAAATGACTTTGGTCTAAGTCTACCTTCACCAAGTCCCTTCTTCTCTCTCTGGGTCTCCATTCGCCATCTGTAAGGCCAGGGACTCAACCACATGGTCCCTCAAGAAATAACATTAAGAGGCAGCTAGCTGCCTCTTAACCTCTAAATCCCAGACAACTCCCCACATATATATGGCAAGTATAATAGCAATGAATTGGAGTCTAAAATACATGATTGATTTTAAGCAAGACTGACATAGCACTGAGCCTGAGTCTAAGCACCCTACATGCATTAACTCATTAGGTTCTGCTATTCTCCACCTGAAGACGGGAACATGAGGCACGGAGAGAGAAAGTAACTTGTCCAAGGTCACACCGCTAGCATACGGCCAAGCTAGGATTTGATTCCAGCCCTGGGTTGTTTATTGTTGAGCTACCCTCCCTCTCGCTCTGCAGGCAATGTTGTCGCAGGCAGAATTGCACTGCACCACCTTTCTTCTGACATTGTTTCTGTAAGTGTTGACTCTAGCTAATATGTAGGTTGTAGATAAACATGTTTGGGTAAGAATCCCAGGAACTAACTTCAAAAAATAGACTCTGACCTTTAGGTATCCCAAGGAGATTTCCTGACCTTTAACCAAGAAGCAGGATGACTAACCCAGGATGACACACACAGGACCATCATTTGCCCTATCGGAAAGGACTGTGCTCCTCTGCACGTAGGGAACTTCACAACCCTCCCTTGATCTCTTTGTTCTGTTCCCCTCTCTGTCCTCATAAAAACCTCTACCTGCACTGAGACATGAGTCCCATCTTCCAGGTGGCCAGCACCTGAGGAAACCACTTCCCTTTCCCTCAGCAGCACCTGCCTCGCAGTGGCTTTCAAAGTGTCACGCAGCCCGGCCTATGTACATTTGGTTACAATGTTACATACTTTATTTCTTTAACTCAAGCTCAACCTTCACTGAACCACCTTCCTGGCCAGAAAGAATGTATATCCAACTCAACAGACTTCCGGAGCTATTGAGGTTTCAGGAAAATAAAATGTGGAGGGTGGGGTCCAGGCACCATGGCAGTCACCTAACCACAGGGTGACATGGCAGTCACCACACGGGCAGGTCGCAAGGGTGCCCCTCCAAGGCCCAGGCCAAGGTAAGGGCCAGTCCTAAGAAATCCCACCAGCTCCTCTCAAGGCCACATGCTCGCCATCAGGTTCCACACCCACTGGCCTACAGTCGGAAGTCCTGTCCCATCCTGCAGGCCTGGCGGGAGGACAACCTGCCTCACGCTGACCTTTTCCAGAGGGGGCTTCCTCCTTCCATCCAGGCACTTATCCCGCTGCCCCTCCCCACCTGTGAACATTCTCCTTTGTCTCACCTTCCAAACCCTGGCTGAGCGCTGGTTTCCTTCAGGGAAGTTCCAGGACTCAATAAAGCTCTTCCCGACCACTCTCATCCTCACCTCCAGGAACATTCTTTCTCTCTTCCAGCTGTGAGCACAGGAAATTCACGTTTCCAAATATGACATGCACACCCGCACCCCAACCCGTGCCAGCAGTTCAAGTGACAACAGTAAGTGGGTAACGGAAGTTATCGAATTCAAGTTAAATCTGCCTTCCAACAGCGTGACCTTCGTCCTTGTCCCACACTGAAAGTGCCCCAGAAGGTGAGACTCATCCGTGTTTTCCTGAAACTTTTGAGATTTGAGGTTGGTGCCCAGGCCCCACCAGTCTTGATTCTTCCATGTAAAGTGTCTTTCTGTGGGCTTCCTCTTCCCAGCACCCTCCCCCCACTTTTGCGCCTTCAGTGAGATGGGGGGTTGGAAGCCGAAGGCCCTTCATTCAAAGTCCAAATGCTACAGCTTCCTTCTCTCTGTTGTGTGTACTTTCCTTTCCCTCCACTTCTCCCATCTCTTGTATCCTCATGTTTTCACCTCCATTCACCACTGCTAAGCATCGCATGTATCCACTCAAATCTCCTCATGGTCCACAGGGTAGATGCCACCCTCTTGACCATGGCTTTCAAGGTCCACCTCCCCGCTGGCCCTGGGCCCCAGGCCCGGGCACTGGCTCTGCCTTCCACATTCCCCCGTGCATCATGAGTGCTCGCTCCAGGCTTCTCTGTCCTCATCCTGAACTCATGCTGAACGACACATTCAGCCTCCTTTGGAAGTCAGTGTGGCCATGTGCTGCTTTGGGCCAATGAAATGCAAGTTGTCGTGAGACATGTCACTCCTGTCAAATGCTTCACACGCGGGTGCTCGGGTTGGCCGGAGTTCTTCCCCTGCCATGGCAACTAATGATGTCGCAGATCGGGGGGTCTCCAAGCGTCTGCATCCTGAGTGAAGATGTCTCTGATCAGAGCCCCAGACAGGGGCTCCCTGTTTAATGGACAGACAGGGAGAGAAACCTTAGGATTTTTAGGATGAGCGCTGTATGTCATTGCCCATGCTGTCACTCTGGCTAATACAACACACCACTGAGGCCTAGGACCTTTGCAATCTAAGCTTGCCAGACAATTTTCAATCCCTTGAGCCCATTACAACGCCAGGGCTGCCCTCCTTGACCAACGTTTCCTTCTCATGTCCACCCCGCAAAGCCCTCTCTGTCCTCTGCACCGTTTCCTGGTCCCTCACACCCAGCACCAATGAGCAGCAGAGTAGAATTTACAGTCAGACAGAGCAGGTTCAAATCTCAGCTCTGCCATTCCTTAACCATACATTCTCAAGGAAATTTCTTAACTCCTTCCAGCCTCAGTTTCCTCGTCTGTAAATTGGGGATACACTCAACCCCAGAGGGCTCCCATGAAAACACATGGGAATATGCATTCAACGACTATTGGGCTCCTCAAATGAGTGAAGGTGTGTGTCTGGGAGACCAGAGTGGCCAGGGAAGCCCTCACTGAGGAGAACACAGCGGAGATGACTTTCAAAGAGGAAAAAGGAGCCAGCCATACAGAGAGCTGGGAGAAGAATATTCCAGACCGGGGTGGGGGTGGGGGTGGGATGGGTAGTGATAGCAACTGCAGGGGCCCACAGTCCCCAAGCTCAGTAAATCGCTACTTTTCACCTCGCCTTCCTTCTGCCCTTGGACACGCCAGCGGCATCTAGGCCACAAGTCACCATGATGAGCTCACCACTCACTGGACTAGTGAGTTACCAGCAGTGAGTCATCACCCCTGTTCCCGGAATAAAATCGCTGGTGCTGCGCACAGCTCTAGGCAGCAGCTGGAACCAGAGTTTCCTCCGGGCCCCGGGGCCATGTAGCTCAGCTGCTCCACCAAGTCCCCAGAGGTGGAGTGCATGTCCTCACTAGTGACTGACCACCTGGTTTTGCTTGATCCCCCTGGTGAAACCTCCAGCGCACCGATCGGACCCAAAGGAGAGTCGATGTTCTGTGCAATTTTCCCTGTGTGATCACGGGGCCCCCAGAGGTGGTCGCTCCACCAGCAGAACCTGGTTACTTTATTCCTTCTCACAAGGTGGACATTGGGACAACAGGGGCACCTGAGCCTAACGCCTGGTGGTTGGAAGTCGACTTGCCATTAGTTGGGACCCAGGTCCTGCCTGGCCTTTCCCCCCATCCAGGCTGTGCGGGCCTGTCCTTTTCCCCCATCCAGACAGGGTCCCCAGACAGCATGAGTGGCTTCAGCCCCTGCCAGGGTCTTCCAAGCTCCAAGGTCTTTCTTGAACATCAAAGAGGCAAAAAGTTCCTTGAATCCAGGCTTATCCAAGGCCCCTGACTCAGCCCAGGATTCCTTGTAGAACAAGTAAGACATTGGGTCCCAGTTGCCAAAGGCTGAGCAGAAAATGCTCATTGCTCTAACTGCAGGCCAGTGCCACACAGTCCTGTGCGGGTCAGTGTCACATGAACGAGGAGGGGAGCCACTGCACTGCCAAGCTGGACACGAGTCAGCCACGACCTGTGCCACTGCCTCCTGTCTCCTGGTGCCACTCCAGCTGGGGCTACCCGCTGTGCCTGGTTCCTGGCTTTCCTGTTGCTGTGAGACTGCAGGTCTGGGGACAGAGCAGGGTCAGGTGGAGGAAGGGGACAGGATTTCAGTTCTGGCCCACGGAAGCTGGCAGTCTTCTCTGACCTGTCCCTTGTCAGCACTCTCCCGGACTGAGAACCCACAGGGTGGTCCCAGAACTCAGCTAACTTACATTGCAACCTTTCGGCTAGTTACACCCCCAGCCCTCAGTTTCCCCATATTTAGGATGAGGAGATTGGACTCGTTCCACCCTGAGTGTTGATGACCATGAGGGGAGCAAGCCACTGAAGCCACATCCGGTGAGGAGAGGTGCTCTGATTGGCAGGCAATCGCCTTGGACCTGGAATGCGGGGTGGCAGACCGGGTGCCAGGTAACTGCCACCCGTGAGCTGGAAGACCTTTGGGCTCTGCCCAGCGGGACACTCTGCCGGGCCACTCGGTGGGCTGAGATCAGGCAGGTAGATGGCAGAGGTTGCCAACTGGGAGGGGTGTGGATTCTTCAACAGAACCCCAAGCCAGGCTGAGGGGTGACCTCTCCCGAAGGAATGGATGCCAATAAAAGGGCTCTGGGTACGAGGCATGCCTGCAAGGCTAGGGAATGACACCACATTGTAAATGCTTTGTTGTCGAGCTTGGAAAGATGCCAACCGTTAGAGTCATCAGAAGGCCCCGCAGGTGGCTGTCCCTCGTTCCCAGGGCTCCCAGGGCTCATCCTGTCTGGAGCGGGAGGGACATGCCCTGCTGCACCGTGTACGGGGAAGCCCGAGTGGCCCCCAGGCACTGGAGGCGCGATCCCTTCCCCAGGCCCCTTCGCATCCCAGGGTCCTGCACGGGCTGCTCTTCTCCGCCACCCAGCCGTGCAGCCCTCCCCGTTTGCCATGCAAGTATTCCGGGCTTCACTCCTTCAGGGCTGCTGCCCAGGGCCCTGCCCCTGCCCCTGCAGCAAAGAAGAGGAAGCCAGGGAGGGAGCTGCCCAGTTTATTTTTCCTAAACATGTCCTCGTTGCTTCCACCCCCAGGCCCTGACTTGGCTTCTCCGAATCACAAGCTGGACGGTCAGGCAGCCCTGGGGGTGGCGGCGTCCCTTGGCAGGAGGAGCTGGAGGGACCAGCAGGTGCGGCTTGTCACTGTGTCTTCACGTGGCAGCGTGAAGGGGGCAGGCACCCTCGTGACCTCATCCAAACCTAACCACCTCGAAGGCCCCGTCTGCAACTGCTATCATGTCGGGAGTGAGGGCTTCAACATGGGAATTTGGGGGGAGGAGGCGACACACAATTCAATCCATAGCAGCGATGCACATCATGGTAACTAAACCTCCATTTAAAAGTTGTTATCCTTTATTTATTTTTGCTGGAATGTTTTAAGGTCGAGATGATCATTTCACAATACATACAAGGTCTGTCCCGAAAGTATGGGCCGCACAACCTGTTTTAATTATGTTGACAGTGGCTCCATACGTTCGGGCCGCGGCTCCTAGGGAGCCCAGTAGTATTTTATCCCAAACAAAATGAACAATTTGAGTACCATCTAATACGTAGTCCGTATTCAAATTTCTCTGACGTGCTCCAAAAAATGTCTTTCAGCCGTTTGGTTTTCACATCAGAAATCAGGAGGTAGAAAATGTGCACAAATGTTGCATTTCGTTGTTGTTTCTTAAGACTTTCAATAAATAACAGTCTGCCCCCTTTTTATGCCACTTATTTGTTTGAAAAGTGAAATGGGGTAGGGTCGTTTGTCCTACCGGTTGTCTCAAGTACTGGGTTCGAATGGTTGTTTTTCTTGATGTATGACAGCAATTTTCAGCTGGTGTACGTCAAAAAAATTTTTAAACATGCACTATCTGACTATTCAGTCAGGGGCACTGACCTCTTTTCCCTTAGAGTGTCAGTTTTAAAAAAAAAATTTAATTAACACAGCCAACACAATAGCCATCCAGTGTGAATGAATGGAAATTACACTTTTTTTTTTTTTTTTTTTGTCAGATTGGCAAAAGATACATATTTTTGGTGTGCTGCAGAATTTTAGTAGTTTATGTGTGCCGTGGCATGGAAAAAGTTTAAAATTGCTGATCTATGCATTTCCCGAAAACTGGGCATTAGATCTAGACTTGAGTTCGATATTTTTCATTGGAATACTTTATAGGTAGTTCCATACGCTTCTTATTGCATCACTTCGAGAGACACATAATGTCTAGTCATCTCACTTTTACAAATGCTAGGATTTGTCTGTGGGTCCTGATGTTACCAACCTTATCCATTCATCACAAACTTTATTTTGACCTTTCATCTTCAGGTCTTAGCATTCATTGATGATCTTTGCCTTGCCTTTCCTTTTGAATTTAATTGATGGTATTCTTCAATTCAAAAAATAAAGAAACAAACAACTTTCACCGTGGTTGGTGTGGCTCAGTGGATTGAGCACTGACCTGCAAACCAAAGGGTCGCTGGTTGGATTCCCAGGCAGGGCACATGTCAGGGTGGCAGGCGGGGTCTCCCGTAGGGGGCGCATAAGAGGCAGCCATCCATGGATGTTTCTCTCCCTCTCTCTCCCTCCCTTCCCCTCACTCTAAAAATAAATAGATAAAACCTTTTTTTAAAAAAAATCATTCACTACGTGTGGCTCTGAGATATGCTTCATCCAGATAAAAATAGCAATAATAAATTGGCTCCCTAGCCATCTCCCATGGTGACCTATTAGCTGTGGTACGTCGGGTGAAACTCCTGGCTTTTTATATATTTAACTTGTTTCCCTCGATTGAATGTGATGCTCAAATTGCCCTATTTTGGGCAGCTGGAAACCTCTTTCACATCCATTCCTGAGCCTTCTGTCAGTCCGAGTCCTCCCGCCCCTCAAGATGCTCCAGGCTCCTGTTGTGCAACTGTTGGTCCGGCCCTGGAGTTAGCCAACTCTTCGAGTCCCTGCTTCCTTTAGTGGAACAGAGGCCCCATGCCAGGCCTCAGGCCGTGTTATCCACTTACATTGCTTTAGGGTTTTCAGTCTGCCGCACTAGAAAATACCTCCCTTTAGAACAAAAATAATTAGTGCCAACTTATATTTCCAATTAAGTTTGAAGATTGCAGAGTTTTACTTGACCTTTTTTGTTTGTTTTATAGTTACATCTCTTTTCTGCTACAAATCTGGCTTCATAACAACATTAACATAATTACTTAGGTGCTTTAATCTGTAACATACGTTAAGTTTCAGGGTAATAGTAGCCCTATTACCCATAATAAGGTTGCTGGGTACAGCTTCAGATTTCTTGGGGTTTTTTTTCTTCTGTTTTGTTCTTGTTGTTTGCCCTTAGGAAATACCTGACCGTGAACGTAGAGTCAAAAATTCTTCATTTTAAAGCCACCTGGAGTAATGTTTTGCTCTCTATGATACAATTAGGCTCATTTATTTTCGTTCTCAATGTCCAAGGAAGCAATTTTTGTGTACTTATGTATTTTTATTCTGTAGCACATTTACAGGACTCCAACGTTGAACATAAAACAAGAAAACTCTCACTTCCCTCCCTACTCCTCACCTTAAATTCCTTTTTTTTCCATTTTTGTGGTTTATTCTTCAACTGTTTCTTATTGAAAATATACACATATGTGTATGTAAAAGCAGCAAATTGTAAACACTGTTCTGTCCCCTTTTTCTTTTTCTTAAAGATTTTATTTATTATTTTTAGAGAGAGGAGTAGGGAGAGAGGCAGAGAGGGAGAGAGATATCCATGTATGGTTGCCTTTCACCTGCCTCCAGCTATGGACCTGGCTGGAGACCTGGCTTGCAACCTCGTTATGTGCTCTGGCTGGGAATCAAACCAGCAACCTTTGGGTTCTCAGGCTGGTGCCTTTACCTACTGTGCCACCAGCCAGGGCTTCTGTCCCCCTTTTTAAAACAGATCAGTATACTCTAGAGAGTTCACCCATTCATTGCTCATTCCATCTGCATTACATCAGTCGGGAGAATGCAGTAGTGTTTATCCGACACTCCCCTGCTGATGGTCACTTCTGCTATGTTTCTAATCTGTTGCTTTGGGAAATAACATCACAGTACACAGCTTGTACCTACATCTTTGTTAGTTTTGCCAGTGTATCATTTGGGATAGATCCCTAAAAGAATGGTTAAGGACATGTGTGTGTGTCATTTGCTACACACTGTCAAATCCCCTCCGTAGGGTCTGAACCACTCAAACTGAATTTTAATAATGTTCAGTAAGGAGGGTAAGATGCAGGGACCCCACTCTGCCTACCACCTCAGCCTGGGGACTAGGCCATCCTCTGTGCAAGGGACAGACCTGGACAGAGCGCAGACATGGGCACAGGGAGGCCCTGGGAGTCCTGAAACGAACCATACATTTCATTGTCTTTACTTTGGCAGGAATCAGACAAGTTTCATGGGTATCCCTGTCCATCTCAAGCGAAGCAGGTGCTCTTCTTTGATTAGGAAGACACTTAAAAATTGATTACTCCTTTGCATGGTTGGTTTGGCAGACAAGATGTTTCTAAGGCATGGATTCTATGGGGGAATTCCATTAGGGGCTCCGCAAGTGGAAGTTTTTAAGGTTGTTGGTTTATCTGACCTTGGAGGTCTTTTTATTAACATGGTTAGGAGGCTTTCGGTCTGTTAGTCATTCAACCAACCTGAATTGAACATCCCTCCAGTCCCCTCTACTCCCACCTCTAGGCAAGAGATAAAACCTGCAAGCTAAATGCCGTCCATAGTTGCTAGAAGTTTGGCTCACGCCACAGTCTGGGGGGCGAGGGGCGGGAATTCATTGGTTGCTCACATTTACAAATCAGGCGAGTCACATAAGTATCTAGGCTTCAGGCATATCTGGAAAATGTACCTAGAAAGCAATCAGCCTGCTTTCTAGCATGGCAACCACTGATGCAAGCCCAGGAGAGGCTGCCTCTTGGTGGCACGCCTGTGCCATCCCATGCCCAGCGTGCCCTCTGGTCCTTGCATTCACTTCCCTTGCTTTCTGGGCCCTGTGTTCAAGAGCCCTGACCGAGTCTGCAAGCTGCCCAAAAGTGAGGACCACCTATCTTACCTGACTTCCCAGCATCCAGCCCAGACTCCAGCCTACAGGGGGTCCTCAACGAATGCTTGTTGGGTGAATAAAATATCTTTTGGATGCATGTATCACATTTCTTCTGACGTTAAAGTCATCCTATCATAACACTGCTCTAGTCTAGGTTTTTGAAGAAGAGCAGCATCGTCAGTACCCCTGATTACCTAAAGCCACTTGTGTGTCAGGGGGACGGTGCAGTCTCTCCGATCCACCATTTGACCTCTGCTCCTCCTAGCAATTTCCTCTCCCAACGCCAGCAGCAATGCACAGCTCATAGGATCACCATGAAGACAACAGGAGACTAAGAATGCCCAGCATCGCACCTAGCGCTATTTTTATGACATGATTAGCGGTGTTTTTATCTCCAAGATAGCCGGCGTTTCTCCACTCCTTTGTTAGATCATCTGGTTTTGGGTGGTTGTTGTTGTTTTATTTTCCAGCCAAGCCCCAAGGAAAAGATTACAATAGAGACTTCTATATTCTGAAACATTTCCAAGTCCCTTCCTTAGGAACGCCGATGGGGATAAAGATCTTATCGGGAGGTTTGTATTTCTTATCGGGGCCATCAACAGCCCTCCAGGGGCAATGAGGACAGAGGAGAGCAAATATAACCAGCAGCTCTTGCCCAGAGCTGCAATGCTCCACAGCACCCTCCGTCCTGAGTGCGTGCACCCACGAAGAAAGCATGAAATGGATTGGGCTCCTGGGCCTGGTGGCCATCTCAGAGTGCCTGGTCATGTAAGTACGGAGCCTGCAGGTGGCACCAGCTCTCTTCTGAGCCCTTCCTCATCGTCCTCTTACTCTTCCAACATCCAGGGGTGGAGAAGGGAATGCTGTCATTCCCTGGCTTGGAATCCGAGTCTCCATTTATTGATGAACAGCTCGCCATGTGCCCTGTGGGGCCCACAGATCTTGGGACAGGCCCGTGGGGTGACACATTTTCAAGGTGCACTTAGGCTATGTGACCAGTGGGCTAATTCCTCAGGATTGTTCAGGGTGAATGGAAGTGTGGTGTCCTCGAGGGACAGCATGTCTTTCCAGTTTGCTTCTAGGTTTTCTCTTTGCGCTCTCTCTCTCTCTCTCTCTCTCTCTCTCTCTCTCTCTGTGCCTCTGTGTCTTCATCTTTCATCTTTCCCTTCTATCTCCGTTTCTTCGTAGGTCTCTGCACATGCAAAACTCTGTGTTTTTTGTTTCTTTCTATTTTGATTCTTGCTTCTCCATCCTCTGAGTTTTCCTAATGTATTCCCCCTCTCCTGGCCTCTCTCAGCCTTCTTCTTTGCTTGAATCCTGGAGAAAGAGCAGGAGGGCCACTTCGGGACCCCGTTTCACCTTAATAAGCAGTGTGATCACAGCCAAGTCACAAACTCCCTGCATTGCAGGTTCCTCCCCTGTAACAGAGGGTAATGGTCCCCACTCCACCTCTTCCCAAGGTTTCTTGGAGAAAGGGACAGTGAGAGGGCAGTAGCAATAGTCATGCCTATCATTGGCAAGATCTCTTCCATGCCAGGTGCGTTTCAGTCATCATCTCACTTAATAACCAAAACATTCTGGGGCGGGGGGAACGTTTTCATTCTACTTCTTACAGATGGGGAAACCGAGGCTCCAAAAGGTCATACAGCTTACCCAGGGTTACAATGGAGCCTATATTCATTCAACCCTAGATCAGTTGTCATGGTATTTTCATTTTGTTGGATGACATAAAAATACTTGGAAAATACAGAGCAGATTGACAATGCAGGGGGTGGTGATTACATTGAAACACGGGGCAGCGAATGGTTGTCTTATTTTTATTTGCTTCCCTTTCCCAACGAAAGAATCCCTCTGACGAAGATCAAGTCCATGCGGGAAAGGCTCAGGGAAAAAGACCTGCTGAAAGATTACCTGGAGGAGCATCCTTACAGCCAGGCCTACAGGTTTATTCAGAAAAAAACCGGAGTAACTTACGAATCCATGAGGAACTACCTGGATGTGAGTGTGCCCGGAGCAGCACTCCACAGCACCCCCTAGAGTTCTGGCCAAGCAGTGGGGTTCCCCTGGAGGTGGGAGCCAGGATGTGGGGGGTGGGGATCCTTCCTGCAGGCAGCCCAGCTGGGGACAAGGGATTCTCCCATCCCCAGAGGAAAAGTCACTCCCACCCTCTAGTCTTGGTCTGTGGTAACCGGGTCCAGCAATGCCAGGTGGCAGGTGACTATCCATTTCAGCCCCAGAGATATATCACTGGGCACCTGTGAACTACGGCACTGGGTTTGACAGATTCTGTTCCTTCTCAACAAACCACTGAGTTGTAGTTGAAGGGTGGGCCAGGTCTAATCAAACAACAAAACCACCTGTGAATCGAGTTTGATACCCCAGGCAGAGGAAGCTCAGCCCCCACAGTCCAAGAATGACACCAATAAAAAGTGAGTAAGACCCTACAGTGTGTGAGCTTATAAAACCACTAACATCATGGTTATCATTATTGATAACAAAGGGTCTCATCTCTTCCGCAAGAAGAGACGGAGAAAATAAATCACGTAAAGGGGGCTGCCTGCATGATACGAACATTCCATGCTTTGAGTTTGGAGCAAATGACCTGGGGAGACCTAGGAAGGCTTCCTGGAAGAGGAAGCACTGAAGCTGGAGTTACAAGGGAACCTGGAGACGTTTTCAAGTGAAAGCACTGGCCACAGCAGTGGCTGTGAGGTGGGGTGGTTGGAAAGTGATTCCAGGACAGCCTGACAGAGGCAAGCACCCTGGGATCAGGGGAGGCCAGGGCGGCCAGGCTTGGCCTGCCCACGCCTCCCCTGCCCTGGCAGATGTACTACGTCGGCACCATCAGCATTGGAACGCCCCCTCAGGAGTTCAAGGTCATCTTTGACACGGGCTCCGCTGACCTGTGGGTGCCCTCCATCTACTGCTCCAGTCCTGCCTGCGGTGAGTGCCCCTGAGCCTTGTCCTGGCCCCCCACACCACCCCTATCTTTGGCAGGCTGATGGCCACTCACTCTCTGTGTCTACAGTTAAACACACAGCCTTCGACCCTCGGAAGTCCTCCACCTTCCAGAGCTCGAACCGGTCCTTCTCGCTCCACTACGGCACTGGCAGTATGACGGGGTTGCTGGGCTATGACACCATCAAGGTGAGGCAGCATCCACAGGCTGAGGTGGGGCTGGCCCTAGAGTGACCTCCGCTTACAGGGCTGACTCGGGGTCAGCTGGAAGCACCCGGCTTTCCCGAAGTCTCCCAGCGGCTGGTTGCCCGCCTGGTGGGGCTGAGTCCTTTGGGAAGACAGCGCTCCTGCAGACACACTCTCATGATGGCTAACCCAGAGGGCTGAGGGGCTGGGAGACATGGATAGGCAGCTCCTTTTCCCAGGGTGAGCTCAAGGTTGATTGTGCTGGGAGCAGGGTGAGGTGAGGAACAACCCATTTTTATAGTCTCAGGCTGTTCTGCCTGCTGTGCTGGGCCCTTACATTGTAATAACTTGTTTAACCATTCAACAACCCCATGTGGTAGGCACTACTGTTGCCCCCATCATACAGATGAGAGAACTGAGGTACAGGGAGAGTGAGTACTTTGCCCAAGGTCCCCAACCTAGCACTCGGCAGAGCTGAGTTGCTAGTCAGGATTCCGGCAGGTGCCGGGTATTTTTTGGGAGAGGGTGGAACTGATCTGAGGTCTCTGGGACTCCAGACACCAAGGCAGGCGACACAGGGGACCACAGATGCAGGAGGGCCCTGATAAAAACGTTCTTACTTAGGGAAGCTTTGAGAATCTAACAAAAACTGTGGACTGCCTCCCCAAAGTGCCTGAGGACACACACACATCAGAAGCATGTCTCCCAGGCAGACCTGTCACTAGATAGGCCGTATGCAGAATCCACAAGGAATTGCAATGATCAGATCACAGCAATAACAGAAAAGAAGACGATCCTGCTTTCTGCTCATTTGGGCCCCGACTAGGAACCCCTTGGTCTCAGTTTCCCCAGCTGTAAAAACAAACAAACAAACAAACAAAACAAAACTGGGGGATAAAGCATGTTTTACTAACTAGAATGATGTTGCAGGAGGAACAGGCATTGGTTGAAGTCCCTAGCAATGCATGATGCGTTCCCACTCTGGTTTGCCGTACTCATCTGAGGGCCAGGCAAGGCACAACCGAGCCTCAGTTTACCCCTGCAGGGCCCCTGGCATCTCCCCACCCCGCCCCAGCGCTGCTTCCAGAACCCTTACATGAAGTCACCCTCTTCTCCCGCAGATTGGGAGTCTTGTTGGCCAATCCCAGGCTTTCGGCCTGAGCAAGAAAGAGGTCAGCAAGACCTTGGAACACGCAGCTTTTGACGGCGTCCTGGGGCTGAGCTACCCCAGCATTGCGCTCGCTGGCACCACCCCAGTCTTCGACAACCTGTGGAAGCAACGTGTCCTTTCGCAGAACCTTTTTGCCTTCTACCTGAGCAGGTAAGTCTGGGCTGGATAAGCCCATTCTCCGAGTCAGAATTTTCCACGCAGCTTTTGGTTGCGTGAAAAATCATAGATGATCTGATCCACACGTTTCCCGAGAGAGGGTTGAATCCAGATGTCAGCACGTAGTTTTTACAAATCAAGTTTTATTAGAACACAGCCCTGCTCGTTCAGTTAGGTCCTGCCAGCGGCTGGTTGGCTCCACGAGGGCGACATCACGTGCAGCTGTGTCAGAGGTCCTGCAGCCTGCAAAGGCAAAAATAAGGAAGCTCTAGCATTTTGGGACATTTGCTCACCCCTGCAGTTCAATTCCTTTCTTTGATAGGTTGGGAAACTGAGGCACAGAGAAGCGCTTTGCACAAAACTGCCCAGTCGTATACCGGTAGTGGCAGGGCTTGACCTCAGCCCATGGCAGTGTCCCCTCTGGTGGGTAATCAAGCCACCAACAGGAAAAGCTCATGTCCCTGGCTGGTTGGAGACCTGGCTGGAGTTTAGGTAAAGAAGCAGAGGCCAGAGAAGGAAGCTGTCTTCCCCAAAAAAACAGAGGCTGCCCACACACCCAGGCAGGGGGCAGCGGTGTTCAGGCTGTGGGCCCTGCGGGGACCCAGGTTCCTGCCTCTAAGGCATGAACTAAAGCAAACGATTTATCCTCTTAAAGCCTCCGGGATGCTTGTACCCGAACAAAGAAGGTGACTCAGTAACAAATATTTATGGAGCACTTACTACGTGCTGGGTACTGCTCTGCGCACAAGAAGAAGACACACAAAAGGGAGGGAGAAAGGGCACAGGAGTAAGTAAGTAAATACCAGGAAAAGATAACTCCAGCTAATCACTCGGCCTGGGAAAGCAACAGCACCAGGTGATGGGAGGGGCGGCAGTGAGGGAGGGGTTTAGGCGGGCGGACAAAGGCCCCTCTGAACTGAGGGTTTGTGACGGCCCTGGTGGCAAGGCCCCAAGGTGCAGCGGAGGACGGGCAAGAGGCAGTGTGGCTGGAGCACTGGAAGGGGAGAGAGAGGGGCAGGGGAGCAAGGCCACCCCAGGGTTTTGTTTTAGGCAGGAGTGGAGGCCTCTGGCACAGGGTTCGGCAGGGGAAAGGTTTGATCTGATCTCCACGTTTGAAAGCTCACCCGGGCATGTGCTGGGTCATGATGGACCGGAGAGGAGACAGGACAGCCGGGGAAGAGGCCGCACAGCCTCTTCAGGAGAGAGAGGGCAGCAGCTCGGTCCAGGGAGGTGGAGCAAAGAGGATGAGCCGTGAGGGGGTCAGGACGTAGGTAGAGGGAAAAGGCAACTGGATTTGGAGAGGGGTTGGCGTGTTTTCTCCCTCACTAACATGTCACTGAGAGCCTGAGACCCACTACGTAAGTTGCAGGAACCAGTGCAAAGTGAAAATGGGGGGCCTCTTGTTCAAAAAGTGTGAGGAATTTAGCCCTGGCTGGTGGCACAGTGGATAAGGCGCCGCCGGCCTGAGAACCCAAAGGTCACTGGTTCGATTCCCAGCCAGGACACGTCACCAGGTTGCAAGCCAGGTCTCCAGCCAGGTCTCCAGTCAGGTCTCCAGCCAGGTTCGTAGCTGGAGGCAGGTGAAAGGCAACTATACATTGATGTCTCTCTCCCTCTCTGCCTCTCTCCCTTCCCCTCTCTCTAAAAATAATAAATAAAATATTAAAAAAAGAAAAGTACGAGGAATTTCAAGACGGGGAGAACAGGGGCGTGAGGCCCTCCTGAGCACAGGCCCGGGGAACAGCACATGCGCAGGCCTGTGAAGCCGGCCCTGGGGGACCCTGAGCACATGACCCATGACTTCCCAGTGATCTCAGCGGTTCAGAAAAATAACAGGCTAGTCCCATCTAACGCAGCCAATTCCTCTGGTGGCTGAAGGGGACCTGGTTGTCTTCGGAAAGGTGGGCGGTCAAAGCCCAGCCAGACTGACCGTGTCCGAACCTTACCTTTGCTATCGTCAGCCCTGTGATGGGCCTTGGACAAGTACTCAACCTGTCTGCGCCTTGACTTCCCCATCTGTGAAATGGAGACCACAGCAGGGCCTACGCCACTGGGCTGTGTGACGTGGGGATAAGTGACAACTGAGAAGAGCAACCCTGAGGCCTGGTGTGTGACTGAGCTCCAGAAAGCCACGCACTAGGCTCCCCTCCTCACGAGTCCTCTCTCTGCCTCCCCACTCAGCAACGAGAAGATGGGCAGCATGGCCATGTTTGGCGGGGTGGACAGCTCCTACTACAAGGGACAGCTCAAGTGGGTGCCCATGAGCAAAACGGGCTTCTGGCAGGTCACTGTGGACAGGTAAGCCCCTCCCTCCAAGGGCCACACCAATCCCCACACATGCCCATGCACACAGGCCCGGGTGCACACACAGGGACACAGACTTGGACAGACACACGTACAGACCCAGACACGCCCAGGCATGAATGGAAACAAAGGCACACACTCAGACACAGACACACATAGACCCACATGCCAACATGAAGTCATAATCAACCCCTGATCGGGGTCCTGATCAGAGAAGCTGGCCTGGGCCCGGGTCCCAGAGCACAAGGACAGGGTCCAGGCCTGGAGACTCAGCTGTTCATGCAGCAGGGGAGGTCTGTCCCCACCATGCTGTGGGGCAAGTGGCAGTGAGAGGGGGACCCAGGAGAATTCTAGGAGTCTGAACAGGGTCATGACAAGGTGACAAACCATACCAGGTCACCAGAACTGAGGGGACTGCTAGTTTGAAAACAGGGGAAGTCCTGAGCCAACTGGAAGGCTGGTCACCCTAGAGAGAAATCTGCCCAGCAGTGGAGAGCCATCAGCTTCATTCTGGAGACCTGAAAACAAATCATACAAAAGGATACCCCCCACTCCCTCCCTGGGCATCAGGGGATGTGACAGAGAGAATGAGGAAAGTGGGGATTCAGGAGTGGCCTGAGAACAAAGGGACAATAAATGATGGGATTCTGTGTAATACCATCAGACAAAAGCTTAAAATGTCCTTTGGAGGCCCACGTAGAGCTCCCTGGGCTACCTCAGGGGTTGTCTGGCCAGGGGCCTTGGCGTCTGGGGAAGGGGAACAGAAACAACACACAACTCCCTTCCCATGACCCTGAGCTCCTGCTATTCAGGAGAATCTCCATCTTCACTGTGTGGTTTTGGTAGCTGGTCAGACACCAGACCCAGGCTTCCAGCTGACACTCATTCCTTCACCTGTTCATTCAGCAAATGTATGTTGAGCATCCACTGTCTGCCGGGCACTTGAGGGAGGCAGTGAGGATACAACCTGTCCCCCACGACCTGGTAGGGCAGATGTGCATGAACAGTCAAGTCACACAGATCTTGAATTACCACTTTCATACACACTAGGATCTGG